>JAOXYB010111714.1:0-20682 GCA_028565635.1 Phoronis ovalis
ATGCTAATATCCTGTACTGATTGTTAATAAGAACTTTCAAATTGATGTAATTAGGTTCATTATTTTTAATACATCTGATGCAAAGGATTAGGAAATCGGTTATTAAAAATTTGAATTTAAAAACTCGGCCAATACATGAGAAGCATAAATTATGTCTGATTTAATATCCATTTTCGGTTTTCATTTCATTCTTTATGGGTTGCAGTGAGAACCATATGGGTATTGTTTTACTGCATTGAAATTATTTGAGAGATATATAATTTCCTTTTCAGTATATTCCGATCCGACGGAAATGATACCCAAGAATACGTCCGTTGTTATCGCTCGTGTACCAGTTATAGGTGGTGCGGCAAAGATCAAAATGTAAGTGTCTTGTTAATATTACTAAAGATCAATGTCAGATTTATATTTTAACTTCCATTTGACATAACGTATCTGTATTAAGGCATTAAAATAATATTTAACTTTCATTGTTATGAAACTACTGATGGCAAAAAATAAATAAAAGGCTTTACAAAATTCTGTTTTAGAAACTTGTTGTCAGTTGTATGATAACGACTTGAATTTTATGTGAAAAAGTATTTAATATTCGTGTCTTTTTCAGGGAGCAAGAAAGAAGTTCAAATTCGCCAAAGGGAGTACGTAATATATTTGTTCATTTACCTATTGAAATAATGATGTAGTAAGTACAAAATGAGTGATAGATAAAATGGTGGTGCTTCTAGGAAAAAGTTGATGTACATACTCTTGTATTGTATGATTCAACTGTTGTTATAGTAAGATTACTTGTAATATTACAGTAGATTTAGTACCAGTGCAGTCATTATCTGTAGCTAAAGGCGGTATTGATTGTTACCTGGTTGAAATCTAGCAGTATTGGTTGTTATTGATTGTCTTTAAGTCTTTCTTGGTGTGCCGAGTCATGCAATTGATATTTTTGATAGAAAGTTTACAATACAACATTTGTTGTTTTTTTTTTTGTTATTTATATACACTTGTTGACTACTTTTAAAGTTTTGCTTTTATTGATGATGATGAAAATAAAGCATTGTTATTACATTTGTGTCTTGATGATTTCCCCAAGTCACTGTTCAAGCAACTTGATGTGAAACACATGTCGCTAAAGTTTTGAGGGGTATGCTGCTAGCAATATTGGGTTTGAAATATCCAGATTTCTGCTAGGCACTGCTGAAGAATTACTTCATAAAGTGCATCAGCGAAATTTGTGGGCTGTAGCTCGCAATTATATCATCAAAGTTGGGATTGCTTCAGTTGTTTCTGGTGTATAAATAATGCAATGCTGTTTAATAATAGTAGCATATATGGACTGATAATGTACAAGGCTTGAAAAAAAATATGAAATGTCGTGTACATGGACATTTTTTAGAGTATAGTGATGTGATGGTAGTGGAGGTGAATATCAGTTAAAAATGGTGTTGTTTAATAGACATCTGGATTTAAATGAGTTAATCACAGTTTTGTAATCTAAGTTTGAAAAAAAATGTTACAAAAGCAGCATATCCCAGTATTGCGTAAAAAAATATTTGTAATTAAGCCCCTTTTAACAAGTAACTGGAGCCTTGATCTTAACATTCGTTGAATTAGTAAATCAGACTATGTTGTTAAGAAACTGTGTTTTGTAAATGTCTAACTTGCTGGGTTGTGGGTACTTGTTAGAATAAACCTGGTGTAAGCTCTGGATTCCGTTTCTAGCTGTTGTACTGTGTGATACAAGTGTCCATGTAGTACATACGCAAATTGCGGTATCCAGGATTTACGGACTGGTTTGATGAAACTTGCTATATACCATTCCCTGTGGAATTTAATCATCGAACTGACAGAATCCCATGGAAAATAGGTTTTCAAATTTTGACGCAAATTGCTTGTATTTGCGAAGAAATTATTAATGGTTAAAATGGCCATAACTGTGGCAGTTCTGGAAACTTTGAACATCCAAAAGTTTCCAATGTTTCCGGATGTGCTCATAGCACCATCTTGAATTACCCTGTGTTGAGTTTGACATTTTATAGAATGAATGTTTGATCAATAATTTCAATTTCTTGTGCAAAAATCATCTGTATAACTTGTGCAGAATTTGCTATTTCTCTGCGCAATTTTTGTTTCACAGAATTTCACAGGTACTGGTATAAATCTACTTTGTGCTAACTTTTTAATTACAAATCCAGTTGTAACAACTTCATGATCTGGTTTGTGCACAGTTTCACCTAATAACCTACTTCCCGATGTATACTGTAATCACTCTTATGTCCATGACTTGCATAATATTAACTTTTAATCTGCGCTAAAAACTGGATCTTTACTGAATACTGCATGGTTCAAAATCTATGCAGGCAAAGTTGAATACCATAAATATTGTATGTGACTATGAGGCTTTTGGATTGAACCAGTTGTACAAAAGGTCACTGGCAGTTTACTAGCAACTGGTTACCTGAATTTGAAATGACAGAGATCATCATTTTTACTAGGATTGATTTGTTTACAATTGGAAAAATGTAGCATGAAGTTGATCATCAACATAAATGTCAGTGTTTTGAATTTAGGTGTGGTAAAACTGGTGGCAAGGTTCGTTTTGTACACTTATCTGCTGGACCTCTGACAGATGCAGTGTTTATGGTATACTTGCCTAATGCTTCTGTTATATTCTCTTATCCTATTGCACAACCAGTAAAAAAAATATTAGATCTGTAAATAAAAGTTATCCACAAGTTTCTTCTTTTGCTGTACTCTACATAAGAAACTTGCTGTACTTCGTGTCTGAGAGAGAAGTGTGGTTACTCAAGTTGCTGGGGCAGTGATTTTAAGCTGATGGCAGAAAATATTTAAATAAAAAGAAATATTATGTCAAAAAAAGTAGTTTTGATATTCACAACGCTGTGATACTCAACATTAATAAAATGCGCGCCAGAGCGAGAAGATCCGTACCTGCCGATAACGAAGTACGGAATAAGACAGTTAAACCAATAGAACCTAGCAAACACGGATTATGATAAAATTAACATACTGATTGGGGACAACTCTCGTTTTCTACAAACTGGAAGAGAAATTCCAGCGGATTCAAGAAATGCTATCTAATTTATTGGGATCACCCAACAGCACAAGCACACATTGACACCAACTTAATCCGTGACACTTTCGTTATCGATCTAACACCATTGTGCTTTATGCAGAATGACTTAAAAAGGAATGGGAATGTGGCGGGGTAATAAAGTAATATGTCTAGTGTTAATTGATTCTGGTGGATATGGCGTTCTGCGCGATTGTAAAAGTGGGGGGAAAGGGAGTTGTTTTTGAACAGTATTTAATTGGATTAAGATGCTTTTGTCTTTCAGACTGGTACATGGAGTTTTTCATTGGGAAGCTTGTAGTATACTGATGTCTACTGCAACGGCTTCTAGATTGCTGCAGAATTCTGAGTGCCACTTTTTTGACGCGTCGTGTGTGTTTTAATCTTGTGTTTTGTATGTTATTTTCTTGCTTCAGCCTGATCCAGAAGAAGAACAAAGACTCTCTTTAGCTCAACTCACTAAGGTACAAGAATTTTTAAATCTATTTAAAATGTTACTTGCTGTTGCTGTGCTTTATAAATCTTTTGCAATCTTACATATGATGTTTGTCAATGTTATTGGTTGGTTGTTCACACAATATTTGTGTTGTATGGATACATTATGGACGTGGCAGGTTTTTGCGCATTCCCTGCACTATCGAATAGAACTTTTTTACAATGGCTGCTCTTTACATACTAGTGATTCCTGAAACTGGATACTCTAGTCTTGGTATTATATTGTGCTTCTGAGCAAGTTAATTGAGACATCCAAAAATTATGTTGCGTAGCATGATTGACAGCAGTTATATTGTAGAAAAAAGCTAGCAAAAAATATGTATTTTGGATTCTAGGCAAAGTTATCGGTTGGCTCATAATCCAAGGTGTAGCAATCAGGCTTTGCTCTGGTTTGCACTTCCCTATCCATTATAGTAACAAGTGCAACTTTAAAGGTTAAGGTGCTAATGATCTCTCTTTGACTGATTAAAGGTTAAGGTGCTAATGATCTCTCTTTGACTGATTAATTTATTGGAAAAAGCAGTTTTTGCAAGGAAAAAACTAGTCCTAATGATAGCCTCATTATATGACGTGTTGCTCCGGACACTTTCCTATTCAAAAACTACTGTCTTTCGAAATTAGTAGAAAGTTGCCTGTACAGTGAAATTATTGATACAGCAGTACTACAATGATAATAGTTCGTTATTATCATGTTAAGAAAGTACAAATCTATACATGTAAACAAGTCGGATTGTTAAAATTCAGTGATAAATCATTGTAGATGCCTGGGAAACGCCATTACAGTTGCATTGTAATTATTGAGTTAAAATTCAACAAATATCGTGCCAAGAAATATTTATATAATTTTGCACTTGATAATAACAAACTAAGTCCATCGGAGCATTCCTGTGTGACAATTTTTATCCTTTTTGTTAATTTCGAAAAACGATTGTTTTTGGCTAGGAAAACATTCGGGCTAATACGTCAGTATAATTGGGCCTATCACTAGGACTAGGACAAAACTAACTTGGCAAAGCAAAAAGCTTTTTGCTTGAAGTGGGATCACATAATTTCATAAATCTACAACTTGGTTGATACTTGTGTATAGGTTTATATTTAAGAACTCTATACTGTCTGTTATTTGATTATTTCTTTCTTCCCTAATGAAGTGTGAATCGTGGAGAAGTATATTTTTTTGGAAAGATTTTAGTTTAAGTATATAAAGACAAGGTTAAAAACAAATTGTTTTTAATTTCAAATCTCTGAAAAAAAAGTTGAATCCCTTACAAAACTGAACTTGCACAAATCATCTTTATATTTTAACTCTACAAAACCATGTCTCAAAATCTTTTTTTAGCTTTGTTTATAAGTTTTCAAATTTTAGGTCACGATTTTGATTTTGCTCCAATGCAAAGCAAAACCCTAAACAAAGCAAAATATTGAGATGGTCTTGTAGATATGTATGAAAAGTTTGAAGGTGGAACGTTTTTTGACTTATTGTTTATCAGGTCTGATTGCTTTAAACTAGTTAACCTTTTTAGAATTGTTTACTTTTATGTGTCCATCTTCATTTTAATTACCGATAAACACATTTTGAAAATATGTATCCAGAGATTTTAAAATGAGCAAGATGTCACTGACTTGACATAAGCTATTCACTTACATCTTAGAAGAACAATTTCAAAGAATTATCAAAATTGCTCACATCTATTTTTAAGTTATAGGCATCTGTGTTTGGGGCTCTGGAAGCTGCTATTATAATCTTTATTACCCACAATGCAAAGTGCTGATGACATCAGAGATGAAAAAGATTTGCATGTAACCATATAGGTATACACCGATAACAAGACTAACATGCAGTTATTTGTTTTAAATATACTTGGACTATCAAAATACTAAAAGAATAGAGTGAATTGTTTCTGCCTTTGCTCTGTCAAAGCGCGCACCTGTATTAAACCGTGACCGGTGGATTACTAATGTTGTGCCATTGATAATATTGTACTATTGATGTACGCTCCATGCCCCCTGTACGTTGAACATCTAGGTAGTGGTTCGTAGCGTTTAACCCAGATGCTAATTGTGATGCGCGCATTTAACTTGGACACTAATTGCAAGGCATAATTTTATTGGGTGTCGTGTGCAAATTGTGACCCTGGAATCTGCAATAATGTGTCACTAAATATAACCCGGATCATTTCTAGTACTTTCAAAAAGTATTACATTTCACTGCCTGAGAAATAAAATGTAAATGATTTCATTTTTTTACCATACACATTCATACAACCTTGTTTATCTCTGATGTCAGTGCACTTTGCATTATGGGTAATAAAAGTTTGGCAGTTTCCAAAGGTTCCGACATAAATGAGGGGTGGGATATGAAGAGCATTTGGTCTGTTAAGTGCGAGCAGCGAGCATTGCCGTGGTCTGTTAAGTGCAAGCAGCGAGCATGGTCTTTTGGCGAACATTATTTTTGCATATATATAATAAAAATTTTTTTTTCGGTTGTCGATTTTTTGGCGACAGTTTTTTTTTGGGAACCGTTTTATTTTTTGTTAACTTTTCTTGTTAAGTGCGAGCAGCTAGCATTGCCGATTTTTAAGTGCGAGCATTGTACCGCATAAATACCCTTAACTTCAAAATGGATTTAATGATTTTGATAATTCTTGTGGGAAACTATTTGAAAATGTACCTACAGGGATCGCCTATGAATGTTAGTGGCACCTTGTTCACTTTAAAGATAATGTACAAAACTTCACAATTGTATTTGCAGACATTTCTAGGAACATTTTGAGTGTTCAAATTTTAACCACTCGCTGTCTTTCTAAAAATGTAATCTCTTATGAGTCATCCTGTAAACTTGTGACAAAAACATGGATTGAAATATGCCATCACTATATATTAAAATAATTAAATATTTAGTACATTTGAAATACATATCTTAATATAATTTAATTAAATATTTAGTATGGACTTTTTGTCACCATTTTCTCCCTATCGGGTTACATACTTGTCTGTCATGGTTACTGTAAATATAACAATAATGGCAACTCTCGTGTAATGTGTATGCGTACTGGAGTATGACGTTGCCAAACAATTAGAAATTTGTCTGTTAGTCTCTTTTTGAAATAATTGACTTATTTCATTCTTTTGTGACACACTGCTTGATAAACCATTGTAAGCATTTTAGTTTTTGCGAGTCCCTTTTGTGTGTGTGCTCTGTTTTTTGTATTAATATCCTGAAAACCCTCGTGTAAAATGTGCAGGATTAAAATTGTTAATTAAGATTTTAAGGTTGTCCAAAACAGGAAGCAATCCTGTCTCTTTTAGGGAACTTATTACACCATATACTCGGGACGCCAGGCAACATGAAAATGGGCACCCATGTTCCAACATGGAAGGATCCTACACCTCCAAAATTACCTAGTCATAATGACCAGTTGAAACAAAATATACCCAACAGATGACTATACTGGAAAACACCCAGTTGTGATCACCTTTTGAAAATGACTACTTTATGATGACCCTAATGAAGTGAAACCTTTGGGGACAAGCCAAACAAAAAGTTATGCCTCGAAAAAACACCCATTTTCATGATTTGGGCAAAAACATACCCAAAGAGCATAACACACCTAACACTCCAGCAGTAAAATACCCCTTTGCACCAATAATTGTTGGAACATGAGTACTCACTTTCGTATTGGTTGCCCCTCCCCCAAGACTACTTAAAAACAATTGTTGGCATTGATGTCTGTAATGATGGTTTCAAGTTTGCACAGTAAAAGTCCGACTGGATGAATTGAAAATCTGAAAAACAATATGAAGCGCTCCACTATAGTGATATCCAAAATAAGCCATATCGTAATTGCAAAACCTAAATCAAAGCAAATGACGGGCTGTGTTTGTACTTAGCAGAGGCAATGTGATGTGAAAGTTGCATAATCACACTCTGAACAAAACTTGAGCAGACTAAAAAATGAAACATCCGAATGTAACTTGTATGTCAAAGATTGAAATGATGGGACCTAAATTGAACGATGTGTCATTAGCTAGTTTATTATTTAATCTATATAATTTGTGGATCAAAAGAGTATCATAATTAAAGTAATCCACTGTTAATGTGATTATAAAAGGTTTGTCATTGTCAGTCTCGCAACCATTTTGGCTACAATGTTTGCTTTTTGCTTCAAGTTAAATACATTTGACTTGTGTGGGAAGTTAGGATTGTTGAGAGTAGGTTCAATATTTTTTGCTTAAACCATCTTTTCAGACTCCAGATTTGTTGAATGCTAAGGCATCAGAAGAAGACAAGATAAAAGCTATGATGGCACAATCTACTAGAGACTATGATGCAGCATCGTACGTTTCATATTTTATTTAGAATTATTTATTCTGAAGCGTTATAGACAACTGAGAATAAAGTGTTGCTATTGTCATGTGTGCAATAATAAAGTAGTGCACAGCAGGCCCAGGTGCATCATATAGAATTTGCATTTAAATTAGAAAAAAATACATCTACCTCATGATTTGTCATTTTTAGCTTGCTGGCCTTCAGGCCTGGCATGCTAATGCTATCCTTAACAGTGATTAGATGTCGTCTAAATGTGCATCTTTCCCTTGTTTTGCAATAATGTCTTGTCAAATATAGGTCAAGTTCAGTTTGGCCGACAAAGGTAAACATACTTCAAAATATAGGGCAAGTATGATTTTAACCTTGATCACTTCTAATATGGCCGGCTGGTCGCCATGTTTATTCTCGAGATAAGCTACTTGTGCTCACATAGGAGAAGACTTAGTAAGTCGAGAAATAAATATATCTAAAACTACTAGAGTTTGCCCTATATCCTTGCAATATGGCTAACTTGCAGCTATATTTTGTCTTTGAGCTAAGTTATTTGTGTCCTTATCTTTGAAACTCTGACAAAAGGTAAATGTAGTAATACTGGGCAAGTTTGATTTTGACCAATATCACTTCCTATATGGCCGACTGGCAGCCATGTTTATTCTCAAAAACATTTGGCAGATAGAGAGAGAGGCCGTGTCTTAGAGTTATAATTTACGTGAAACTGCAGGTTAAGTTTGATTTTAACCCAGATCACTTCCAATATGGCTGATTTTGAAAATTCTTGACAGTTACAGACACCGTCACAAATCACGTACCTGTGTTTGCAATGATTGGGCATATGATTGACCTTAACTTCATTTCTGGTGGGACAAAGTGTAAGCAACCACGTAAAACAACCTCCCTAATATGGGCCCAAGTACAGATCAAGTCTAATTTTAGCAATCATTGGTATCAAAATGTAGGTCAGAAAGCTGTGGCCCGTGGGTCTCTTGTTTACAGACCCTATATGTAAACCAAGTAATATTTCCTTCATGTTTATTGATGTGGGTTGTCATAAATCTATGCATTCAAACTGTTATAAATATACATACTGTTTGGCTTTGAGAAGGAGCAGAATTATAAACTCTTGTATTTGGCAAGTCTCATTTAGCAACTGTAAATGCTACTCTTGTTGGCATTTCTTGACTGCTTACACAAAACTTTGAAACCATGGACTTGCTCTATTCCGTATTTTTCAATAAATGCCCTGGGTAGTGTTGTAGTAGTTATACTTGTATTGTTAACTCGAAGTACTTTCTAAAAATGTCAACTAACCAATCAGTCCATTACTTTCAAGTTGCAAAACTGCAGGTTTTATAGTTAATCTGTCAATCATAAAGTACATTGGGCACATTCTTCTTCACAGCATAGACTAGCAGTTTTGTTCTACAATTGAAGAACTTGTTTTCTGTTTGTGTAAACTCAATCATCTGTTACAGATATGCTAACATTAGGACCAGACCATCGGGACCTCCCCCACCCTACTACAAGTGTTATAGATGTGGACTGGCTGGACACTGGATCTTCAACTGCCCTAATAAAGGAGGGGTAGGATAAAATACATGCTTCCAACACTCTGTTGTAAATTAGTAAAGATGCTAAACTCTATTTCCAACATGAAGTGATTCGTTGTTCCTAAGTAAAGTCGGTGTATGAATATTACCTGTAAAAGTTATGTGTATTAAACAGAAATAATTTTCTAACAAGTCCTCTCTGATGTTTAGCTCGCAAAAAAAACTAACACATGAAATTTGTGTCATTTTTTTAGGAGCAACCAGTATACAGGCCAACGACAGGTATTCCACGTGATTTCTTGGTAACTGCATCAGCTGATACTAAAGGTGCTAGAGTGGATAGAATGGGTCAATTTGTTGTCCATGCTGTTGAAAGGTAGGTTATGTCCAATAATATCTGCTTTTTAATAACAATGAAGGAATTTCCATCAAATGAAACTGATTTCTTGCACGTAGTATGGGTTGTTTGAAATATTAAAGTAAACTTTCTGTGAGCCACTGTAGATAATGTTGAATTGTTTGCCGTATTTAAGGTGGCTAGTAGTGTTTGGGACAGTATATTCACATTTTATACCTTGAGTAAGATCAAAAGATAAGAAAAGTGTACATAAGAAATATACTAAGATTACTAAGGATTATAAAAATGTACTAAGGATTATAAAAATGTACTAAGGATTATAAAAATGTACTAAGTCTAAGGATTATAAAAATATACTAAGGATTATAAAAACATACTAAGGATTATAAAAATATACTAAGGATTATAAAAATATACTAAGGATTATAAAAACTTTTACTCAACTGTCACATAATTATGTAGGATATTTTAGGTTAAAGTACAACTTTAAAAAATTTCTGGCTGTTAAATTTTAAAAATCTGAAATGATTTGCTAATCCCTATTAAAATGTAATTTTTGTCAAGTTTCATCTTTGTATCTACGTATCTACTACTAGTAACAAATGGTACTTGCCACCTTAAGTGGAAAAATCGGTACAAGTTTGTGGGCATTTCTAGCCTTCAGCAATCTTGATCTTATGTTATACACATTCGCATATCTAAAAAAAAGTCAAGATTGAGTTTGTAATTTCAAAGGTTAAAACAATATAAATATAATGAACAAGTAATCATTTAAAATGGTATGTGTATATTATATGCCAATTATACTAAATATTAGTTCTTTTACTGTTGTAATTAAAGTCTTAATTGGGTCAAATATATTCTGTACTTTCAGTCAAGCCTACGAGAAGTCATCTAGTCCAGTTCCTGCTCCAGTAGCTGCTAAGGAGAAATACGTTCCAAAAGAATTAACATGCATCTTGTGTACCGACTTGTTGACAGATGCCGTAGTCACTCCCTGTTGTGGTGATAGCTTTTGTGATGATTGTAAGTTAAATTATGTTACACAGATCCTTTGATTACATTATACACCTTGAAATGTATAGATGCAGTGTTAGTAAAGTGCCCAGTTACAAAAGGTTCATAAGGTGCAGCCTAACCTTAATGCAGAAAGGCTGTCTAGGGAAATCTCTTATACACCCGCCAAAGAATATACCTGATTGTCAAAGATAAATTAAGGTAAAGAGAAAATACAACCATGGCAAGATTGAAATTGATATGTTGTACTGCGACTGAATAATAGTTTGTAGCTGAAAGCTACTGATGGCCATGCATATATTTGATCCAATGAAAGTACTTGTAATAAACATGCTTAGTTTGTACTAATTTAAAATGGAAAATATTTGGCTTTTCTTTTAGGCATAAGAACAAGGTTACTTCAATCTGAAGATCATGAGTGTCCAAACTGTCATGCAACTGGTTCATCACCCGATGCCCTTGTACCTAACAAGTTCCTAAGAATAGCAGTGCAGAACTTTCTCAATGAAACAGGCTATACCACAGTCAAGAAACAGGTGCCTCCCAGTATACAAACTGCTCCTCCACCGCAAGAAGTAGTTCCTGTTCAGCCTGTGGTCCAGGCACCTCCTGCTGTACAGCAAAATTCAGTGTAAGTAACTTATAAAAGCCTCCTTGACTTAAAACGTGATCAGTGAAAATTTCAAAGAAAGTATATGTTTTGACAATCATATTATTATTGATGTAATAGTTTGTTGGCATGCCCTGTGTTTTACTTTGCATAATTTTCTGGCAGTCGCAAGGTGATACTCAACAATCCTAATCTCTTGAATAAATAAGTGAAAAAGTCTGCCATTTATGAAGGCGTCAAAGCATGTAATTTCATCAAAGACTCTATTGAAAAAAAAGCTGGTCGTTGATAACGATAAAGTGTAAAGTTAATTTGAATCTGATGGTATATCTCTGTCATTGCGCTTATCAGCTGTTTTTCCATGTGGTCTTTAGATAATATTTTAAATGAATGTTGTAACCTCTGTTCAATAAACTTTCAGTGCAACAAGTGATGTCAGACCAGCCACTCCTACCTCAGACGAGAAGCCCATGGTTTCTGTACCAGTAGCAAGTAGTGCCCCTCCAGTTCAACAGGTGAGGACATTTACTTGTATAATATGAATAAAGCAGAGCAACAATATTCAGGCAGTAAATAAAGAATTCAGAAGTTCATACATGTCAGAGTTGCCTATTTATTTACTGGTTCAGAATAGAAAATAAATTGCAAGTAGCATTTTGTACCTTGTAAGTTAAGTTTTTGTAGCATTACATTCATGTGTTTTATTTTGTATTTGAACCTATGGATATAAATATCTATCTTTTTGATTTTTGTATATCTACACTGCAAGTGTTCTGTATTTCAGGCTGCTCCTCCAGCTCAAGTTACCATGCGGCCAAGCCAGCCGGTCGTGGTTTCTACCCATGCTCCTACCCATGTTCTTAACCAGTATCATGCACCTAGACCAATAATGTACCACCCCGGTAGGTTTAGCTAAATATCATCTCTCAAACTCCAAGCCCACGAATAGAATGTTGGGATTTTGGTGTTGCATCAACACTAAGTTTTGTGACATTTCGATTGAAGATCTTTCTTAAACCATCAAACTTAACTTAATATGCATAATCAAATGTTTTGTAATTTGATAGTAAAACAATGATAACAGAGATTAATAACTGAATGTAGTACTGAAATATCATCAATTAGCGCAACACATATTTTTACTCCTATTAGACAGTCGTTAATTACGGAAAACAAAGGATATTAGAAGTATTCTTTAACAAAAACCTGCAGCTTGAAATATGCTTGCAATATTACTGGATGGAAAATGATGGACGCTTGTTTTGGTATCCTCAAACAGGAAGTTAAATGTACGTTATTTGTACATGGGTTGAGTACGAGGGCTAACTGAGATGTCATGAAGATTTTTATGTCATTTTTGTGTAGTTGAAACCTACGTCTATATCTGCTTAATAGTGTCACTTTGTTTTCAGCTGCAACCATGTCTGGTCCTCCTATAATGATGAATGGGCCTCATGTCCGACCTATACCTCCGAGGTAAGTGAAAATGCATTGTTTAATGATTCAGTAACAATAAGATGAAGTCATGAGTGTGAGAAAAAAGCGTCGTAGATGTGTTAATGTAATACAAACCATAGCCTCTTAATGGAGCAAACTTTTGCTAAATCTTGCATTCTCTTTGCTTGCAGTGGTCCACGTGTTCCATTCGGTGCTCCGGTACCAATGATGAATCAGCAACTAATGCCCCATATGCGACCACCAGGCCCATTTCCCCCTAGTGCTGGTCCGTTGCAAGTTTTACCACCACGTGGTCCTAGCATGCCACCAATGGGTGGTCCTATGATGATGCCAGGTCCTGGTGGCCCTCCAGTACCGCCGCAAGTTTCTTTTGGGACCCCTGCTCCCTTTGGTGCACCCCCCGGAGCAGCTGGTCCAGGTCCTCTTAGTGAGGAGCAGTTTTATAAAGAAAAGGCCCGACTCTTGCAACAGAAGCTGCATGAAGTAGCTGGGTCTGCAAGGTAAGTAGATGCCATGTTTATTGACAGGTAACCAAAGCAGTATTATAAGGTGTTTGCAATGTATAAGGTTCTAGAAGGTCCCAGATGCCAATATAGCTTGTAACCTGGGTTACAATGGGGACGAAAAATTAGAGCAATTTCAAGGTTGTAAAATGTGAATCCATCATTACAAGTGGCCACAAGACAGATATTTAGCTACTGTACTTAGATGTCCACTATTATGTCAAGCTGTAGTCAGCAGGGTGCTGTGCTCTATGATATCACAGTTTGCTAAAGTATTTGATAGAATCAATATCCTATTTAAACTGTCCATAAAGTGTTTCTTTCAATCTTTTACAGTCGTAAATCTGATCCAATGAGTGACTTTGCTCGAGAGTTGTTGGACTATAAGAAGCAACAAAATAAGAGGCTCAAGTCAAGGTACAATAATCTTTTGTTATTGCTTCGTACACTTTCCAAAAAATAGTACTTTACTAGAAATGGACCCCGTGATTCTCGCGGAATTAGTGTCTGGGTTAAATGCTAGGGTCGGAATTGGTGTCTGGATTAAATGCTAGGGTTGGAATTAGTGTCTCCGTTAAATATCAGTGTTTGAATTAGAATCTGGGTTAAACCACCACTGAGAAGGCGGTTAACACACAACTAAGCGCTGTATGATGTCAACAGTAAAAATTGATGAAGATGAGAACGTAAGTAATCTACCGGGCACGATTATGCACCAATAGACATAAGATTCAGTAAGAAAATCCACTCCATTCATTTAGTAGTATAGTAGATAAGCGAAAATAAAATCTATTGTTAGGAGTCATCAGCCAAAAATGAGATTCAGCTGTTGGTTTACATGATTATTTCAACAACCTTTTTACCAAATTTTATTAATGTTTTTATAAGCAATTGTTTCTAATATGTTGTTACAGGTCTCGGTCTCGGTCATTGTCCAAACCAAGATCTAGGTCAAAATCCAGGTCTAGATCCCCATTGCCACGCCGTAAAACAAAATCAAGGACACGTTCCAGGTCAAGATCAAGATCAAAAAAACCATTGCGCTCCAGGTCACGAACGCCAAGATCGAGATCACGAACACCCCCACCACGTAAAAGAACTCATTCTAGATCATTTTCAAGATCACCCAAAAGAAGATACTCTCGTTCTCCAGTTCCTGTTCGAAGGTCTAGGACACCACCACCTGCTTATAGAAGAACACCGCCATACAGAGGGCGCTCCAGGTATTTCTGACGTGTGCAGCAAATTAACACATTTCTTTGTTTAGAACCCGCTTCCTTAATTTTAGGGTGAAGATGTACATTTTATTTTCTTGTGAAGAAGTATACTTTTTTCTCAGATCTGGGGTATTAAGTATTTTGCAATAAAATTGTGCACTTCTTTTAAATAATTCATTTGTAAAAAACTACAATCCCACAGGTCTCCATATGGTCGACGCTCCAGAAGTCCTTATCGCAGAGAGCATTCTCCAGAACACAGACACCGTTCTCCTCCACCACCATCATACAGGCCATATGGTAACGAATATGACGATCCTCGGTACAGCAGACCAGCTTGTCCTTCTAACGATTATTATAGGTATGATTATTTTAGAATGCTTTTGATTTAAATCAAAGATATAGAAAAGTAAACTATGTTCCTGAACACTTCATTATAGTATTTAAAATGTGGAGTAAGATATACAAGAACTATACATGTATATAAGAGACTGAAAAATTATACCATTTAGAAACGGAGGATATTAGCGGCTATCCTGTGCATGCTATCCTTTGTTTGACATTTTAACTGTAGTACCTTATATTCTGTGTACATTTTAATAATAATGATGATAATAATACGAGCCCAATTTTCATGAAATGTTTATTGTGGCTTAATTACAATAAATATATGCAATTACACACTAAAATTTGTGAATACAAGATAATACATATCTTCTATCTTTTCAGGTATGAGGATCCCCGGTATGAACCTCGTGATTCTCGGTATGAACCTCGTGATTTTCGTTATGATCCTCGCGATTCCCGTTATGACCCTCGTTATGCTGATAGTTATCAAAACAACTATTCGCGTTATCCACGAGGGAGATCTCGGTCACCCCCACCACCACATCCTCCCGAGGGCTGGTACCATCAGAGTAGATCACCACTACCACCTCCTGGAACTTCTCCTTCAAGACGACCAAGAACTCCAGAAATATATGGTTCAGAAATTGACTCTCGTAGACGTAGTCCAGAAAGAGAACGCTCACGTAAAGAAAAGGATAGAGAATATAGAGACAAAAAGGAAAAAGACAAAAAGAAACATAGTGGTAGTAAGGAAAGAAGGGAATCTCGACCCAAAAAAGATAAACCTAAAACTGAGAATTCTAGCAAAGAAAATATGCCAGAAAAAGAAGGTGAAGGTGAAACTGTCTCACATGAAGTGAAAATAAAACAGGAAAAAGATCGAGATAGTGACTCAAAATCTAGTAAAAAATTGTCTAGTAAATCAAAAGGTGCTAAAACTGATACTGGAGGTGAAAGCAATGAAGATAAAAAAAGACGTAAAAGCAAGGAGGATAAGTTGGATGAGCCGATGCAAAAGAAAATAAAGATGGAGGATGAAACGAAGAAAAAGACAAAAACAAAGAAGAAAAAAACTGACAAGACAAGCACGGAGAAGAGTGAAAAGAAAGGTAAAAAGAAAAAATTGTCTTCTAAGACTCCTTTAGAATCAGAAAGTAGTGATGTAAAATCTGAAACGGAAATAAAAATGGAAACCGATTCAGAACGGAAAATTAAGGAAACTAAGGAACCGCAGCAAGTAGATAAAGTTACCAATGAGTTTTCTACTAAAGTAGAGCGACAAGACTCGTTGGGTGCACCTCCAGAGATTGAATTGGTGGAAATAACCCCTGAAGAAGAAGCTATGCTAATAAAAGCTCCGGAACTGTCAAAGTGGGAACGTGAGGAATCAAGCTCAGACACAAATATTAGTCGACGTTCACCACCAGTAAAGGAGAAACATGTAGAAACTAAGAAATCCCTCCCAAGGTACGTTCAATCATAGTCTTTAACTTGTTCCAGCAGCAATGTCGTCTAAATACCATTGTTAAATTATAATAGTAATGCGTCAAAATAACCAGATTTTTGCTAACTGGCATTCTTTTCTGTGCTTTTACTTGACAGTATATCGACGAGTAAAGTGACAAGTAAATGTTGCGTAAAGAAACATTATGTAAAATTCCCATCAACATGACACTAGGAAAACTGTCTAAGATTGCTTATATGTCAATATCAATCTGGTGCTGGGCATCTTACCATTTTCATTGGAACTTTGTCTCATCTACTGCTAGATGCAACAGTTCTTAGGAAAATAAAAGTATCACTTTTAGTCGTTGAAGAATCACAATTTTTTCAACTACAAGTTTCCTCTCACTTTACTTTCCAGATCTGTGATTGAGAGTGCAGAAAAAGTTTTTGCATCCAAAGCTCCGAAAGCTGCTGTAGTTCCATCTGTTGTCTCGACAGTTCACAAACTCAGTGGCCGAAGAGTTTATATTGACAATGGTCACATTAACAAAAACACCAGTCCAGAAAGAAAAGTATCCAGCAGTGTTTCATCTGTTCAGGTAATTATATGCAGTTAGCTAAAAAATATTCAAAATTGTATTTTTTAGAATTATAGAAAAGTCGTATAGATTTTAAATTTGCTGGTGATATTTTTCTGTCAAATCTGAAGTTTGGCAAGTCAAGGAAATTTACCTGAAAATTTAGAAACAGAGAATTTTTTTCCTTTGCTTGGATACTGCATGTATAATTGTGTTTTCCATCATTTAGGTAACTATCAAGTCCCCAGCAGAAAAGAAGTCTTTCTCCGAAATACGTGAACGGGAATCGGCTAACGTTCCTAATAAAAGTGATCTAAGAAATAAATTGAAACTTAATCGTGAAAATAAGGACAAATTCAAACCAGTTGAAAGTAGAGTTAAAGAGGATAAAGAAACGCGTATAAAGTTAGAATCAAAAAGCGAAACTTCGGTAAAAGATTCAAAATCACCTAAAGTTGCTGACTTAATATCAACCAAATCAGATTCAAACTTGAGAAAAGAAACAGAGAATACGAAAACATCCGCTCGATTGGATGATCGGAAGGAATCCATTATTGATGAATCTAAATTTGAACCTGATTATGATGATAATGAAAGCGAGCCGTCGCAAGCTGAATCAGAATCAGAGTCTGATGAGAGTTCCAGTGGTAGTGTAAGCTCATCGGCAAGTTCAGAGCCAAAGAAGAAAAAGAAAAAATCTAAACACAGAAAGCATAAACACCATAAAAAACACAAGAAACATAAAAAGAAACATAAGAAACACAAAGATAGGAAGTAGAACTGTTATTCTTAAAATAAGTGACATTATATGAGTATATACCTTGCCATGTCATTTGCATATAGCATATATAACCATTAAAATCATAAACATCATCATAAAAAATATTAAACAAGTATGGATAAAAAGTAAGCTGTCTTCTGTTCTTGTAAAAAAATTGTTTGTTAATGAGGTATTATGAGTATCTGCTGAATCTGCTTATCATATGTTAATTGCATTGTTCTACATGTTTGCTAAGCATGGTCACCTCCATTAGTTATTCACCTCTTTGACGTAATGTAAGTCATCATTTGTATATATTCTGTTAATTGTATTATGCCTTCTCACCTGTTAATGCATTATTGTCTCAAAAACGTGATTGAAATATCCTTGCATACTGCATGTTAGCGTTCAAAATGATAATGACATTGAAACTAGGACAGTACCAGCACATCCTTCTGTTTTTGATTGGTGCGAGTATGTATCTAATACTGCCTATTGGTGAATACTTGTTAGCATAACGTTTTGATTGCATAACTTGTTTACTCAAAAGATCTGCATTTTTGGCAGTATCATAGATAGGTAATGCATGATTGGCATGTTATTGGTCAGTACAACATATCTGCACATAATCTTGTTACATTTCAAAAAATAATGAGATATAAGGTTATTTTTTTGAATATTGCGCAGTTTTTGTGCAAAATGTGGCACGGTAAATGTAGACATGCAAACAAATGGGATATTTTACTTGCCAGAAATTTTGTTCGAATTGTGCAGAAAATATTGTATGGTGAAACTGTTTGTAATTCATAGTATACCAGTACTTTGTTTTTGGTATTTGTTGTAATCCATGCATAATAACAAGTTTATTGTCTAACATAAGAACAAATATAGTGGAATCACATATTGGAGCAGCTGTTCTCAGCTTTAATTGATGTTTTTGTTAGAAAAATATAAATTTAATGAATTGTCAATTTAACTGAATAACTTGCAACTTGTTTGAAACAAGTTTGTAACTGCTTAATGAAAATAAATATTTTCTACTAATCCTGATCGTCTGTAATGCTTCACTGGAATTTCAATTTATATCAAGCAACATTTTGTACTCCTAAGCAATGGATACTAGCTGATGTTGAACATTGAATCACCTTTGTTACCAGTTTAGTGTTTATATTGTAGTCTAGTGCATTGCTGCCGTCCAGTTTACAAATCTATTTCAAATAAACAGGGGTGCCCAACATCCACCAATTAGGACGAAATAACTTTTTCATGCTAAACATTGATCTTGAACTGATGGGTAAAGAAGCTGGATGTACTAACATGCCTAGATGAAAACAATGCAGAGGACCTCGGTTGCAACTGTATTTAACTATGCTGTAAACCCCCTTCAATACTAGATCTAGAATTGTCTTAATTGCCAGATATGATGCATGCACAGATGTTGCAATGCGAAACCCATTCCAGAATAATAGCATCAAGAAGTAATCAGTTTCTCAGCATCATGCAATGTATTTCTACTAAAACGATATACAAGCATTTTTCAACATAACACCAAGATTACATTTAGATATGTATACTAAATGCAAATACTGTACAGTCATGTAATATATCGGACAAGTAATGCTAGTAGTGTTTATATGTGGCCTACTTGAAAGTTGTTTGAAATATTTGACACATATATACACTGAAACCGTAAAATAGAAAAATTTATTTGCTTTGACATATTACATATAATTCCACTAACTGAATAACATAGTTTAGCTCCTGGACACAATATTGCTCTCTCATGATGCAGAATCATATACAAGTTTTCTCAATACTGGTGGCAGCAGTGGCAAGAATATAATTTTTGTGCAGTTTATATTCATAATTGAAGATCTTATGGGTAAGGACTTAAATTTTTCTATTGTCAATAGATTGCTAGCTCTGGCTTTGCTTTTCTCATACTAGACACATTTTCGTTATTGCACATGCTTTGTTATATAGGCCTATGTGCCTTATACCAGCTAATGAAAATAAAGATCTGAGCATCATCAGCATCATTTTCTTGAATACAATTTTGATTATTGATGTGTATAAGAACCCATTTTGTGAGTTGACATTATGGTTATTATAGTCTGTTTTGTAAGAAGAATGTTGTAAAAGACAGGGTCAAGCATGGACTTCAATTATTTTTTTGGTATATAAACTGTAATATATTAATTTCAATGAAAATTTGACCTTGACCGTTCATGGACAAGGTCCATATGATGCAGTCCTCATAAACAATGTCCCAATCTATCATAGTTCTCGATTTTGGACTGTAATACACTTCTTGATCTTAGTCTTGCACAGTAATCAAAATCACATATGTGGCTTGGACAATAATACTACTACTAGCATAGGAGGCTGCCAAATATACTGATAAATCTTGAAATTTGGAATTGAAGTTTGACCTATTTTTCAAGGTCATTTCAAAGAATCACTTAGCAAATGGTATATAGACAATTGTCATGGCTTTGATATATACCATGAAAGGTGGTGCAAAATGTTATAGACGACCACAATGACAGTACTGATCAGACAATATGACTATTCACACCATGTATGAAGAGCAAAACGCTGGTTTATAATGAGAGTAATTCAGCCTAATAACTTTGTTTCTACTATAAGATAACAAGTAATACGCAGTAAGAATATATCATACACTGATGCATACTTATCTATCAATAATAATACATGTTTTGTCTACATTACAAAAATATACCAGTAGATACAGATCTGATAAATCACACTATACATACTAACAACTGCTACTTTTAACATAAGAACTCCAAAGTACTTTGCAACTAAAGGCGTTAACAGTTTTCTACTCAAAACTACTATATTGCGCAATTTAAATACTGATTGTTATTGTAAATATGCACAAATTTACTTTAAAAATAGAACGTTGTTCA
>JAOXYB010111825.1:4843-20679 GCA_028565635.1 Phoronis ovalis
CGTAATATATTATAAAATGACAACTTTTTACTTCATTTTAAGCCATACGTAATATATTATAAAATGACAACTTTTTACTTCATTTTAAGCCATACGTAATATATTATAAAATGACAACTTTTTAACATAACACATCTTTAATCCACCTACTTGTAGCAATAACACCAATACTAAAGATGGGGTTTCATTAATAGTTTTGTCAAAATGTTGAGCACAAACCAAAGCATGAACATGCGATTTTATGGCAATAAAGCAACGGAGCTCTCCTTGGGGTTTCACTTGATTCGTATTAATCTTAACTGTTGGACTAAAAGCAGTTGTACCATCCTATATTTTGGGAATAGTTTTTATGATAGTAATGAACTCCTTTGGAAAAGTATATTTTGTGCCTATTTTTCACAGAATATAGTAATTATACAATTATTTCTCATAAAATTGTAACAGTATTTTGAATAATTATTAAAAGACACTGACATTTCAGTGTATGTTTTGGAATTTTTAGTATATTTTGGGGTCCAAATTTCCACAATTTTTGTCCAAACATGAAACTCCCTGGGCTTGACATTGGATCAGAATATGGATTTGACATGAATCATAAGAAATATAAGCCACTAATGGCTTCTGAACATTTTGAAGTAAGCAGCTACGCTGTATTCATATAAATCAAAATTTTATTATTTATTTGGTGCTGAGGAACAAAAAGCATATTAAATACATACATACATAATATTCATGGCATCAGCAGCCATTTTTGTAATAAAAAAACCTGATAATTAGGGACCCAAGAAGTAGCAGCAATAAGCAATCAATAATAAAAAAATTGTTGACTTTTACTTGCAATGTATAAGACAGCATCCATTTTACAAGATGGTGAAGGCCTACCTATCCCTTTGGGTGCTGAAATTCCAACATTTTAGTGGACAAATGACCTTTTGTTGCACAAAACTATTGTGCTTTTCCACACAATTTAACATTTTCTGTGCAACAATACAATTGCAACCCGGAAATCATTTATGCAATCAGCTAATTGCTGAATAATTAATCCTTTGGACAGATGAATGGTGCAAGCTAAATATTTTATAAATATCATATGAATTAAGCTGGAAATGAACTTTAAATTATTTAAGTTTTCGATAAATATGATTCAACGCTTAACGGTGATAGCAGAGTTATTTGGAAATGTGTTAAATTCTTCGCGGAATTATGAGTATAAAGGTAAACTCCATAATGTAGAATATGTTAATATTATATAATTATATGACATTTTCGCAACAACTTATTTTTTTAACACATTCCTTTGTAGATTCAAAATTTGTCAGGTAAACAAACTTTACCTGAATACAAGGTACAGCAGGTTAACAAGTCAAGGTTCATTCTACTCCATTATGGGATATTTAAAATTGCTTGGGATTGGTTAATCCTGCTGTGTATGTTCTACATTGCGATAATGGTGCCATACAGCGCTACATTTGTTGATAAAGAACTGGACAATAAGGATACTGTTTACAGCGATGTAATTGTTGAGATTTTGTTTATTATTGGTATGTAAGATATTGTTTACTGGATAGATGTTTGACGTAGTATGTTGTACAGTTTGACGTAGTATGGTGTGTAGTAATGTTGTTTGTATTCAGACAATTATTGCTTGGCAAGGAAAAATAATTTGGCTGATATCTGTATTGTTAGATTGTATGAACAGTAAAAGCAATTTCAGTCTGACACAAAAAAAATACTAAAATTTGTCAGGAAGCAAATTCAGATGGTAGCTGTGAACAATTTTAAATCTAGACAGTATGTAGTAAATACACAAACAAACATGTAATTGAATTTGACAAGACACCAAGCAAAATGAGAATAAAAGATTTCTGTATGTATCAAATAGGATTCTTGTGCATTTTACATTACTAGTCACCTTGTAAATCTTGCTATTTTCTCATTTACTTTCACGGGTTCCCAATTATATGTTAGGTTTCTGCCACGTTTTGTGTTATCATTGTGATGTCAAAACATTTTTGACAAAAGACAACAGCTATGAGCAGTTCTCATTTGGTGATTATAAACAGAATCCTATTCAGTGTAAGAATTAAAAAAAATGCAAGATTCTAAAAATTGTGCAAGGGATGTATAACATTTTGAAAATATGAAAATCACGTAAAGGTGGAAGTCAGATATCTATTGATTTAACATATCTATTGTATTTTCAGATATATTGTTAAATTTTCGCACCACTTACGTCAATAAAGCCGGTCAAGTGATATATAACCCAAGGTTAATAGCTTTACATTATGTAAAAGGGTGGTTTTTCTTAGATCTACTAGCCGCCATACCCTTCGATGTACTACAAATACTAGAAATAAATACGGTAAGTATAAAAAATATATTACGTTGCAGCATGGTTTAAATAAGTCACAACTGCATTTAGACTGATTAGTTTTAGTGTTATCCACTTTTGAGACTGCATGATGAGACAGTCAATTTGAAGACAGTTTGTAAGTTAGGATGATATGCTATTTTGTAGTAATTTTAATATAATTTGTGTGTGTGTGCATATGTGTGTGTGTGTATACTCGTTTATCATGGTTATTTAATCATGTCAGTAATTCCTTAATGTTAGATATTTCATTTATTCCAGATGGCGCAGGTATATATTATTTTAAATACATTTCATCATCAAAAAACTTGCTTTTGGCAGATAAAATGTTTTTTAACATATATGCACATGTATGTAAGTTGCATGACTTTTGCGAAAGCAAATTGGAACGAGTTTCGTTGTGAACTTATTTCACACAAACCAAGCTAGATATGTCACTTAATTCACCAGCGTACTTGTCAACAAAAATGCTACTAGGCAATGCATGTCACTATATTAACTGCTGTACCCACAGTGATGGTATATCTTTAATGTATACATTCAAGCAATATTTTTTATATCGGCTGAAATTGCTGCACACCTTGAATGATTATCACAATTACACTTTTACAATTTTATTACCTTTAAAAACTACAATAATTCATTGCACTCCTATAATGATAAATAAAAATTTTGCGAACTTTTATTTCCTGCATTTAATTATTTCAAGTGAGTTTAAAGAAATCAACAGAAATTGTTGGGAAGGAATTATGATTGACACTTAATCCAACAACTAGAGACTATGGTGTAGTATACCTCTTCACATTATAGTAACACAATACCATTTTACAAATGAATGTACTTGTAGCTTTTAAAAATACAGTATATGAAGAAAAACAAACAAATGTCCATTTGATGACCAGCAAGAGAGCATTAACTACTCTCTCATTTTTTTAGGGAACTCCAATTCATCTAATGAAGCTGGCCCGTCTACTGAGGTTGGCTCGTTTATTCCAAAAGCTTGACCGCTACTCACAGTATAGTGCTATTGTTTTAAGTCTGCTCATGTCATTATTTGCTCTGATGGCGCATTGGTTTGCATGTATCTGGTACGTGATTGGACAACACGAGGTTGCTGAGCATGCTGGTGCTAATTGGACAGTGGGTAAGTTATCTGGTATTTCATAAGCTTGCATCTATTTTATAAATAAAATCGTTCTTGTGATGGCACTTTTAAGTTTTGTTTATTATTCATGATTACCAGAAAGGAACAAAGTGTGATGTCTTATAGTCATCCGTTACCTAAACACTTTTACCCCCAAATTGGTGAACCCCAAGGAACAACATGCTAATCTATTATTTTAAATGATTTGGAAAGAGTAAAATTTGGTATCCCAATTTTGAGTTTGTACAAATTAAAGTAAAACTACTATTAAGTAGCTAGCACTACTGTTTTGCTTTGTCAAATGACATTGCATCAGCAGTCTTTCTTAAGTAAATATAACAAATAATGGAAAAAGATCAAATCTCTGTTTTAAATTGTTGTGTATTTCCACACAAACTATTTTTTTTGCTATTTTAAACATTTTGAAATGTTATAAAATCTATCCTGTTTATTTCAGGATGGATAAGTAGTTTAGGAGAAAGATTGGACGAGGAGAATGTGACACTGTTCACATATTACATATCAGCATTGTATTTTACTACAACTAGTCTTACTAGTGTTGGATTTGGTAATATATCAGCGAACTCTAATGCTGAGAAGATATTCTGTGTCATAGCTATGGTTATAGGAGGTAAATATATATGGTATATATGGAAACAATTCAATGCTAAAAAACCCAGCAGCATTGTAAAACTTTATCTGATGAAAAACTAATATTTAACCCATGTACATATATAAACAACACCAGCATGGTCATATATATCAACTGGCAGGATGTTTTGTGATTCAGTATTTTTGGACAATTTTCTGTTGAGAGTATAGTGGTAGAAAATGATTTAGAAAAAGGTCCCAAAGAAGACTTGACAGATATTCATGGTATCTCCTACCAATCCAGAGCTGGCAGAAGAAATAAATTTTAGCTGGTTAATGTAAGAAGATACATTTAATAATGAATGGTAGTCAAATTTTTAGGTTATAAAAAACATGTCATTTCTTCCTTTGAATAAATGGTTCCAATAAATCCAAACATACCTCTTAATGTAATATTTTTTAAAAATTATTTTAATTAGCATTAATGCATGCCGCCGTATTTGGTAATGTGACAGCAATTATTCAACGACTCTATGCAAGAAGAGCAACGTACCATTCTAAAACCAAAGACCTCAAAGATTTTATAAGAACGCGACATTTACCAAAAGATTTAAAAACAAGAATGAAAGAGTTCTTCCAGACAACATGGTCTTTGAATAATGGAATCGATCCTAATGAGGTAATGCTTCTAAAATAAAGAGCGATTGCATTGTGCATTGTGTCTCTTATACATACTCATTATATTTCATTTAACACATGGATAAGAGTTATAAATACTCTGCCTTTACAATTTTTGCCCAATATCATAGAACCAAAAACTTCTTTGCAAAAAAAAAAAGTTCAATGATGCATATGTTTATTTGAAAACAATGCTAATGTGCTTTTATATAATTATGTACAGGACTGGTGAAAGTTTATTTGTATTCAAATTCAAGAAAAAAATGTGAGATATTTTTTGTGTAACTGAACACCAATCTGTGAAACTGATATCAACATGTATGCATGTGGCATCATACAACATAAGACAAAGTACAATCATGTCAATGAAAAGTTACAGTTTTGTTTCGTTTTCATAGGTGCTGCGAGATTTTCCTGAAGAGCTGCGAGGAGACATTGCTCTAGAATTAAACAAAGAAATTCTTGCATTACCTATCTTTGAGGGTGCTAGTAAAGGTTGCTTGAAATCTCTTGCTCTTGTTATCAAGTCCACATTCTGTGCCCCTGGGGAACGTATCATTAACAAGGGAGACGCCATCAGTTACATGTACTTTGTGTGTAGTGGTTCAATGGAAATATTAAAAGATGGAATGGTTGTGGCTATATTAGGTGAGGTTATCTGGAAAGTACAGAAACATCTCAGTTTTTAAATTCCACTCCACTGTTTCCAGTTTTTCATAACTGCTTATCCTATTACACATGACTTCACAAAACCCGATCCACCATTTTTCAAAGCTTATGACATATATTACATTGGAAAGATGTGCTTGTACTAAGTTGATAAATTTAATTTTAATGTTACAACCAAAAAACATGATTCTTCTAGATGTAATTTTGAGATGTGATATAAGTAAAATTATTATAATTACACACTACCAGGTAAAAATTAAGTCATTTACGGAACAAAATTCCCTTTCAATTCCTATAGCACCTATTGAATTACATATTAAAAGCTCATATTTGTTTACCTTAAAAATGACTCTTCGGATGACCTTTGTATGACTTGAAAAAATTTGTTCAGTACTTGACATAATTAAAACATTTCCTTTGACCTGTTAATTACCTATTGACTTCAAGGGCAATTTTCTGTGTCACAGGTCAAATTACAAATTTTCTTGAGTTCCATTGCAGACTACTTTTTGAAAAATGACAAAAAAAATATCTTTCACTTTAGGAAAAGGTGATTTGTTTGGTTGTGATTTAAACCCAGATGAGTCGGAAGCTGTGAAGTCAGACTGTGATGTAAAATCTCTAACATACTGTGACATTCAGTGTATCAATATCAAAGGGCTCATAGATGTCTTGCAGTTTTATCCTGCTTTTGCTGAAAAATTTCTTCATGACATACAGCATGATCTCACTTACAATTTACGAGAAGGCTCTATGGATGAGGTTAGTGCTAAGTACAATGTGGTCTTTATACAAATGTAATGAATAGGCGGAGAGATGTTAGAGTAATGTGACTTTAATTTGTTCTTGTAATCAGTTTATCATTTTAAATTTCTATAAACTCCACAAAAAGTTGAAATTATGCTTATATAATTTAAAACTAATATGTATTCTAAGAACATTACCACATGCATATTTAAAAAAAAGATGCATCACTGAAACAGGAATCATAAACTTGAGCTTCATATATTTTAAACTATTGGGTTTTTGATACTTAGAAGAAATCCAGAGGCAAGAAGTATAGGGGCTGCCAACTGAAGTACACCTAAAGAAACACTTGTGTATGTACAACGGTTAAATAGACAGTAAGGCTTGCTGAAATTAGCTAGAAAGCATTGTAAATCCGCCTTGACTTCTTTCTCAAGGACATATAGGTAAAATCTCTACCTAATGCAAATCTACCTGGTGGACTAAGAGAACTTTGGGTTAATAAAGTACAGGCTACAATCTGTATTGTTTGATTTTTCTTCTTCAGCAGGATATTGAACTCAATGGTGGGGTAACTGTACTACCAGCAATAACGGAGGATGATGAGAATGAGGATGATGGTACTACAGAGCATTCTCCTTTAACAAAAGATGCACCAACACCCACACCAACTCCCACTGCCATACCGGAACCTCCTCGAACTAGGAGTAGTGTGGATTTTATTCCAAGGTAAGTGATGTTAAATGGTACATATGAGCACACGTTTTTCTTGAATTACGGGCAATGAAATATGGCTACTGGTACTTTATTTATATGTCCAATTTAGTACACATCGCCAACATGCTATGCGACTCAAGCCGAAGTATCTATTTAACCATTTTTCCTGTCATCCATCAAGTCTTAGAATGTGCAATATGGAGTTGTGAGGCAATATGTTGGCTATTAACATATGCACTATTGCTGATAGGCCGAAATGGTAAATTTACAATAAATGTAATCTGTACTGCACACTGTCTCTGACTCCAGTAATATTTAAAATTTGGAACTACAGAGTTACTGTTAGCATGATCCTTAGGTTAACTGTTAATCACAAATGTTCTCGCTGCTCGTACAATTTAATAGTTTTCCTACCTGAAATGGTTTCCACAAAATAACCATTAAATATGGGTTGAACTTTCTTATTTGGAATAAATGGTTCACATTGTGGAGAAAACCATTTGGCTAGTTACCATAGATACTGTGTAACCTAGACTTCAGGGTGCTTTATCAGATATTCTTCAACAATGGAATTATATTGCTCACTTGGTGGAGCCACTGATCATGACCCCAAAGGTTCCCATCAAATGTGTTTTGTGAATTAACAATGTAGGATTCCTTCCATTCACAAAACCAGCATGCTGAGAATATTTTGGTTAACAACTTGCAGCTCCACCAGTTGCATGCAAATAGACTATAATTCATTAAATACTCACAAGAGTGTAATATAACTGCAGACAAGTTTATCAAAATTATTTGAATCAATGGCACATAATCACTTCCAACTGCTCATAGGCAATAAAAGAGCTATTAACATATTATTGACACATTATCTATGGTAATGCTCTTATTTTGTCTAGTTATTAACTATAACTACATCACAGTGACGGGTTAGGGGTGTTGATGGTTTGTTATAAAAATCTTATGAAAAACATCTTTCTGACTAAGTTTTACCACAATGCACCTCTCAGAGAAATCTGTATCCGCCTCTGTGCTATGTAGTTTCTCCTGTACTAATGTTGTTTACTAACTGCTGTGGTTTTCCTCTTAGATACCCTCGAACCTATAAGTGTCCCCGATGTCCTGACTATAACCCACAAAGGTAGCAAATGCATGATTAGTACCTTATTTGTGTCTTGTGTCTTCATCAACTTGTAAGCATCATTTTGACAAAAACTGAAGTTTCGTAAATAACATTTAGCATGTAGCATGTGCATTCTGTAATGGCATGTTGTTTCAATAATATGCAAAAATAAAGTGTGCTGGGGTGAATTGTGCAGGTTTTGTTACAAATACAAAATCTGATGGCCAGTTTGGTAGGGGCTCCACATCTCATATAATTCCGATATTTAGTGTACAAAAGTTTGAGCATATGTGTTAAAAAGTATAATTTTTTCACCACATTGCCAGACCCATATAAAAAGAATGATGCAGATTTGATGATGACAAATTTATTTCCTGTTTTGTTTTCAAAGCCACAATTTCAGTTTCTTGCTTATAGTAAAGTTGCACTCCAAACAGAACATATTCAGGTACATATGGACTGTTGTGCACATATACTAATTATATTTTATATGATGTATAATGTCTGTACAAATTTCTACTTCAATTTCTGATTGTTGTGTGGTTATTTAATAGCTGCACACATATTCAAATTAATACATTTTCCACCTCTTTTGATTCTAATTATTATTATTATATAAGCTTTCTTTTCTGAAGCAATAAAGTTGACAACCTTTCAGTGAAGGTAGTGCTCTTTTCTTTGGTGCTTAAACTTTTGGGTATACAAATTTTACTGGTTATGAAGTCACTTACTTTAAAGTAAAAGGAATTTCTGTTCAACATGTGAAACCAAAGTATCATGGCAGAGAGTTAAACAGTATATATTAGTAACATATTCAGTGTATGCTGAAAGTATTCAGACATAGTTACTGAATATACTGTTTTATATTTTTATAGCACATAACATGGCATCAATGGCACAAGTGATGACCAGTAGAATTATTTTTCATCATTCTGCAAAAAAATTTAAAGAGCTACGGTACTAAGGAAAAAAAATTATATGTGCAATTTATAAAATAATTATTTACTTTATTTATTAAGTTTTTTAGAATTTAATTTGGAATATAACATGTGAATAAATTATGACACCTTAATCACAAAAAGAACATTAAAAAAATTAATTGTCAAAAATACTATCAGCCGTTGCATTATCTCATTTCTGCGATACAATGGTATTAGTTTGCATTGCCGTTCCTAGAATTTTTACAATATATGACATCTCATATTAATTTACACTGAATAATTGTTGTTGTTGAAAGCTCATGGTTTATTTATATGCATCACTGTTATGCTGATTCCTTTCTTTCATCAGTGTAGACTACAGTAACTGCCGCTGAGAACAACAAAAACTGTTGTAATTGTAATCTCTACAAGTTTGTTAGTATATTTGTTCTGCTAGACAAAAATCATACTCTGAACAAAAATACCCAAGTATAGCTAGAACTTAATGACTTGTTACTTTCAAAAGTACATCATGTACATTTTTTTCTAGAGATGGACATGAATCTATTAGCAGACGGCGAAGTTTTGAATTTCCTCAAAGGGGTTCACTAAAGCATAGACGAAATCTTGGAGAAGGAAGTTTACATAAAGTGTTCACAGCTCCTAGTCAATTATCTCAGGGTATGCAAATCTGTCATAGGATTTGTTTTGTCTATATTTATTTCTCTTAGTCTTACTGTTTAGCTTGTCCTTGACGGCTGTGTAAGAATTTCCAAGTACATGTATAATTAACAACCGAAAATTCACAAAAGATGCACAAAATAAAATAATAGCCTAATAGCTTTGAAATCAGTTTATGCAATGAAATGCATTGTTAGGTTATGCCAGGGTAATAATCTAGTCTTTTATTAATTTTCAGCATGTAGAAAAAGTTCTGTATCGGAAGAATCATTAACTCTGCTGGAAATTCGTCAAGATGTAGATAGTACTCGAACGTCTGTTGAACAGTTAGACAAACAGTTACATGCTCTATCTAGAGATGTGTCGGCATTATCAAGGGACATGCGCACATTAGTTGCACTTTTCAAAATTCAGGCAACAGACTCCCATCAGCCTACAAGTGAAACAATACCCCCACCTCCTCCTTCACCACTTGCTAAATTTTTTATCCAATCAGAACCACCTCTTACCACATCTGCTTCAAAAAGTACAGATAGGACTAAACCAAGCAGCCCATCACACAATAGTGGGTTAAAAAATCGCAATTCTAAAGATATTACGGAATATCCAGACGAACATATCTGGAGGAGACATAGTTTACCTGACAATAAATTACCAAAACTTCTGAATTCTCCTACAAAAGTTAAGGGACATGGTGAAGCAAGCAGAACAAATATTCGACAGGATGACATTGAAAACCAATTTAATGTTTGTGATTCAATACCAGAAGGTAGCGCAATTATTGACTTGCATGATTTAGATTCAGATGGGAGAACATGGACAAATTCCCGGGATCCAAGACAGGCACTTCAGTCAGTTATTATACCAGTACAAAGTCAAAATAGTTCAGAACTCTAGAAGCACAAAGAGAAAACATTCTTTTAAATACCATTTTACATGCTAACAGCAATGAAAAATTATCAATGCCAACACAAAACACCAAGTGTACAGTTGTGGAATTTTCATCTTTTTTTATTAAAATATTTTTTATACTTAATTTTAAATCTAAGGTATGGTGCTGTTTTTCACTTAAGTACACAACATATTTTATTAACTTAAAAATTGCACCACGGCACTGTTTGATTATTTAAATTATTTTTTTAGAGTAAATGATTTTTAGCTTAACAAATGTCTTCCATTTGCTGAGCTTGTATAATTACACAAATTTGATTAAATATATACCAATTTTACCTACAGTCACTTCACTGTGTTTTGTTTGCCATTGAGATTGAAACGTATATGAATCATACATGTACTTGAAATCCTTTAAGAACCTTAACATCACACCTGTTAAGGTTCTTAAAGGATTTTGCTAGAGATTTGACAGCTATGAAGTGTCAAAAAATAATTCAATCAAATTGATTGATTCCTTTTTCCATCCCTTATAACATTGGCAGTATATATTTAATTCTGCAGCACAGTTGTGCAACACTAAAACAAAAATACAGTTTATGAATTACAAGCCCATGAAATGTCTCGTGTTTCTTGAAGTAAATAAGTACTCGCTTTTAAGACCAAAAAGTATACATAGTTGTTCATAAAATCATTTACCAGATGATTTTAATAGTCCTATAAAGCCCTTTAATTATATTCTACATTTTCTGTGTGCAAATGTTTGTTTTTTAAAGATTTTATATGTTTATCTGACAATCAGTCTTCGTGTACATATTTGAAGTGTTATAATATTTAGTGAAATATTATAATATTTAGTGGAGCTTGAAGTTTTAATTTACTTTTACAACTATGCAGGAAATGTACTTTGTCTTTGTTAATCACGCCTTTACAGAACGTATAATTGCTTGTTAAGCTCAAAAATGTTTTTGTATTTCAAATATTCTTCTGGTCTTGGTGCATATCCTTGTTGCTAAATATTACTTATAACAAAGCTTGCATCATTACGATATTCAACATCACATGATAAGTTAACATCCATGTGTGACTTTGTGATTACATTCTACTTTGTACTTTTTTGTTAATGTGATCACATTTCTCTAATCAGAAGTAAAACTTGTAACAAGATAAATTTGAAATTTTCCAAAAGAGGTAAGTTGATCAAACAACCTCGCGTAACTACCAAAATCAGTTGATTTTGTTTTAATTATTAGTATAGGAATGTCACATGACCAACCAAAGAAACAAAGTAGAATGAACCGCTGCACAACAGTCTTAAATTCATGCAAACCTATCATAGTGAACAATACTTGTCAATTTATGTAGGATTTTGATGGACTCTAGCAGATTTCCATATGATTATTTATTGCCAGGGTCTACAAAGCAGCTTTCCTATTTAGATGAACATATACCTTGTATTACATTTTTCTAAATTCACACATGCACCATGATTCGAATTTTGTACTGCTGTAACACCGTAGCAACTGCTGATAATTCAATGAAATAGTATAAAAAGTTATTCAGATATCCATTTTAGGACACCTTAATACCAAAAACATTCCATCCTTCTACTTTGTGATCCTTTACCCAAATACATTCTTATTTTTACTGCATGTGTACAGTACACTATAATATGGTCTGAAATCACTTTGTAAAACAAAATTAAACTACTACATAATCGTCGGCATCCTTGCAGAAATGAAAACTACCTGTAATAATGTGACAAGTATCCAAATAGTAAATAATGTGTACCTAATGACACTGACAAATGCCAAGAAGGGTGATGCACACACTCAGGTGATTATTTGAAGCAGCCTCACAGCCTTTGCATTCATTTTGCAGAATTAGGTGTTTGGTACTGAAATAATGTCAATTATGTGTGAAACCTATCTTGTAGCCAAATTATTTGAATCTGTTGAATTTATTTCTTTATAATACTATTGGATACTAACAACAAGGCTGGAGATAAATCATGCGGGAGTGTTTTAAAGTTTATAATAATTATTTATGCTAATGTTTTTATTTATTGATACCTGTGATTGTATTACAAGTCTGTACAAATTATTTATATTTGAATGATATTTGATGTTATGTTTTAATAAGTAATTACAGAATAAAATTATACTGCACGCTTTTCATACAACTCAATTTATATTATATTTACAGTTTTATGTACACTAACAGTTTATCCAATTATACGCTGGAATATTTTAATTATACTATAATAAAGAATCAAAATATCAATCACCCTTTGGAAAAATCTATTTTCCGTCATATAACAAAACTTCTGAAACAGTTCTGGAAGAGTGTGATCACATTCACATACAAGTGTGATTAAAAGTTCTCAAAAAACAATGAATTGTCATTTCACACATTCTGTTTTGTAGGATTTTGAAAATTATTGGTACATAAAGTTTAATGGGATCAGGGTCAGATCTCAAGGGAATACCTTGGGGACTTCCCTGGGACAGTTCAAACTCAAGTACATAAGCATATATTGAACAAGTAGTTTACAAATAGAACTGACAAACTGGTCTTGAAATAGTCACATAGTAAACTCTACTTCAAAACACAAGAGTTGTGTGACCTGTGCAGGTAAAACATTAAATTTTTGAAATGTAAAATTCAAAAGAATATAAGTCAACAACTCGTACTAAATAGTGGAAACTGCACAAATATTCCGTACCCCTTAATTATATAGCTACAAAACGGTGTCTTGGATTTTTCAAATTTTACTTGATTAAAAAGATACGAATGTTCTAAATTTTGTCACCTCAATTTTTTTTCTTTTCTGAATGATATGAAAATTCTTATCTTTTGAACAAGAAAGTACTAAATTTCAAAAAATCTAAGAAAGTTTTGTAACTATATATGTAAAGATTATTTTTGCAAAATTTCAACTATACAGCTTAGTGGTTTTTGACTTATATTATATTATATATTAAACTTTACATTTTAACTCAAAATGGTATCCGTACATGTTACATGATATACTATGAGAAAAACAAATAACACATTTGTATACTTTCAAAATATGCATACTTTTTCCTGTTTATCTTTTCATTTAATTAGTTAAAATTCAACTTAAAGTATAAGTATGAATAAACTGTGATGAACAATATTCCCTACCTTAACTCACTATTTGTGATTACTGTTTTATATTATTAAATAAGAATATTTGACCCAATAATATATGAACAAAGAACATTTTCAATTATAATTATTATGCTTTGAACAAAACAATTTAGATCACCTTTACGTCAATTTTCTATTTCAACAACATGATAACAGTTGAGATTTTGTCATCTAGAAATCGGAGCCTCTGGTACTGTCAAGTTAGGAGACATTTTGTGAGAATTTGGTTATTTAAAAAATTTTTGTCTATGAAAACAGGAAACTCCTGCAAAAACAGGAGACTTATCAGGTATGCTATTAGCATAAAAAGAATTAAATTTTTATTGAATTTAAAACATTTACGCAATAAAGCTTTTTGCTACCAGGATATTGTTCATACTGAGTTTAACGAACTGTCTGCCCTGCTCACCGTTCTTCTGTTGTTTACCTTTTAAAATATTTGTGAAGGTGCCAGGGCTGTACTAGTCAGGAAAACTGCTGTAATGCTGTCTTGACTCTGCAAAAAAAACAAAAGGTTTATCTAATGCTTTTTTGCAAATAGATTTTTAAGGGTTTGTTCCTAACAAATCCACTATCTTCACATAAATGAACAAATGACACATTTTATAAATCAACTTCATGGTTTAAATCAAATGTGATTCACAACCATTCAAATTTTTAGTTTATAGAATTGTCATGCTACGTTTTGTAGAAAATCTAGTTTTCACATTTCCATTATTAAACAAAGTAAAATTGTCTATTACATACGGGACTGTTGGTGGAAACGGAAACTTGAAGTTGTTTGGTCTGTAGTTGATTAACGTCAATGTTTACCAGAACTGAATAATTTTTCATAGACAGGTAGTTGAGATGATATGTTATTTAAATTAGTGCTTTAAATAGACAAATAGGTATAGGAATGGATTTGCCTAAAAAATTACATACTTATCAAAGAGTACTGTATCATTAGTGCCAAGAAGTTCTTGTAACTTTTTTTGAAAACCCATCTCTCTCAGTTTTGCCTGCCTCTCTAGAGCACCTAAAACAAACAAAAGAGTGAAGGGATGACGGATGCGCACATTTTGAAATAAAGCTAATAAAGAGTACAAAATTTGCAAACAATCTGTCATAAACTCTGCGACTGGATGCACCTATATATAATGTCTTAAAAGACTGATGAGAAATGCATAAAGCTCTCTTGTACTTTTTACAGATGAATAAAAAAATACCGATATGCATAATTCCTTGCTATGGATTGCATAAATACAGCCAACAAAGTAAGCATACATATTCATAGTGCCATGTCTTTATCCCAAGCTGACAAGTCGTCAGATTTCAAGGTGATACTTGCAGTAATAACCAAAACTTTCAAAATACCTTCCTCCTCACTCCAGATTAAATTAGACACACAGAATGTTGCTGCTATTTGCAGCTGAACACTAGAGTGCACCATGTAGTCCATTAACTTTTTCAGAACGTCGTCATTAGTCATAATAAAGTCTTTAGCACTATCACCATCAGCCACATTGGCTACGATACAAATTGCCTGCACAATAAACAAGAAAGTATGTTTATGATCAAATAGTGCTGGTTGTTTTCAGTACTGAAAAAATTATACATTCAAACTTTTCAACATTAGATCTTTAACAGTGACAGTGACATCTGGTGGTGTGAGGGGATTTTATATCTTTCTTTTCAATTAGTTATTCTGTCTATTAACTAAGATAGGGAGTGCAAGATGTCCCCTTTGAGGCTAATACATATTCATTTATTAGGGTTGCTCCTATAAGGGAGCAAGCCTATTGGTTTTGTATGATTTCTTTCTTCTTCTTCTTTTTCTTTTAATTTTCAGCAAGCTATATCTCGAAGACTGTTGCAGCTAGGAACTTGATACTTGATGTATGACATCCCTGGGGTAGGACATTGTTGACCTTGACGTCAAAGGGTCATTTGAAGGTCAAATGATTGTATTGAGTTACAACGAAGTATTTTAGATGATCTTTGAGAAGATTTCGGTACAAAAAGGTTTTGTTTTAATTTTTTTGGCATCTTTTCAATTAATTTATTGATCGTACAAAATTCACTAAGCCATATTTCGAAGTCTGTTGTAGTTAAGGACATGATATTTGAGGTTTGACATCCCCAGGGTAG
>JAOXYB010111936.1:0-20672 GCA_028565635.1 Phoronis ovalis
ATGATAAACGTTATCATTATATATTTGTCAAGATAACAGGTGGTGTACTGACTAATCACTTGTGCCTTTTTGAAAACGGAACTGGATTTTATTTCTAAGATAACAACACACCGGAATTTGTAAGAATGCTTAAGTGGAGGGGGTCAAGGAACTCGGAGATAATTGTCATGTCAAGAATTCTTTCGTTATCTGTAGCACCCTAAATTAAATTTTATGGTGGTTATTCTAATTAGCTATCAGCGATGACGCGTAAGTGTCATTTCAAAATATGTTGACCAAATGCTCCCGCGGAAACGTATGAATCACATATATAGAACTATGCATTTACTAATACGCATTTTAAGCAAACATTTATGACTAAATTTGAAACTTGCAAAGCCTATATCGATCTACATCTAAGTTTGGGAGAAAATTCATTTATTCACTTGGAGTTATTTATGAACATTCTAACCTGTGTAATTTAAATCCCATTCTCTTCAAAGACTCGGGAGTCGCGCACTTTAACAATAACAAAGATGCTATCAATAAACAAGCTAAAGAGTAAACACGATGATTGACTTGTGACTTTGCCATGAATCGAAACAAAAATTTTAAGCATGCGACAAAATGATTTCTCACGGGTCATCTTCAAGTCAGAATTGGTACAAATCAACGTTGTTACCTCGTGTGCTATACAGATGCACAAATCAGGTTGTGCTTGTTGAAGAAAAAGTTCGTCATTTAGCTATTTATAATCATTACATATTTATTGCACCTATACTGGGAAACACTTAATGACTTATTGTAATCTACAAAGAACTCGTATTTTATTCTATAACATATATGTATCAATTAACCTAGTTTATGAAAATGATAAAGCTGCTTCACCTAAACAAATATTTTTTGTTCACCTCCATTATGTTCAGGTGAATGACATAGGCAAGGTTATCGATTAAACTATTAAAAACGCGGTTTACTCTCTGTCACAATGGTATAGTATTTAAAACCAAACATCAAAAGAGATTATCGCTGTTCTAGTAAATTATTGTAAAAGTTTTGTTATGTTGTTAACACTGTAAGCTACATTATAGCGGTGTCCCTAATCTCATCTCCATGTAATGATAAATTCCACAATTACGTTGTTGTCATTTTGTAACACTGAATTCCACTAGTAATACATACCTGAAAAGTTAATATCTGGGGCCGAAACGGGACCAAAACAACTTAAAGTTATCACTCAACGAAACAGATACTTGTTAAAAGACACGGCACTAGAGATAAAATGACTGAAACCAAATCATAACAAATGTCTAAATAGATAATATGTCAATGCACGTAGACACTCCCACTCGATATGGGTTATGACTTCATACCGCATGTACTGGTGAAAGGCAGATAAAATCACAACCATGACTTCTTAATTTTCATCACGGATATGCCTGGGTGTGTTTTACATGCAAATGACGTTTTATAGTTTTACACACAGTGCATCATAACACGGGTTTGCGCTGTATAGATATTTACCAAATTTGCATAAAAGTTCCAAATATACAGTTAGGTTTCGGGTATTTTGTTGTTATAATATTTACTAGGTAGCTTTTTAGATTATACTGTTTACAGAAAATATAAAAATCTCATAAAAGAATCATAATTCTAAAATTCCTTTCTGCTGTTTCAGTTTGGGGTATGCAGTATGTAACTAAAATTATTTTTATGACGAAAATGGAAATTTTATTTTCAACCGTTAATCACTTCGACAAGATGTAACATACGTTTGATTTACATTTTCCCATAGTCCAATATTCAGGAGACGATAATTGTACATGATGGTTGCAGACTTCTCAAGAAAAGCATCAAACAATATATAAATGCCCTTGCAGTTCAGTATTTTGTTTTGTTACAACACCTTGTCAATTACCTCATATTTACGTTCTGACTCATTCGAAGCATGGATCATCTTCCTATTTTTATTTAGCATGTATTATAAACAGAGTATGTTTATTTATGATATATGATCACGGTTTCCTTTTGTTTTGAAGTATTTCCTCTCCTTTTGTTAATTTTTCCCATTTGTTTGGCCAATAAAATATGTCACAATAAATAAAAAGGCCAACTAAAAGAGACATACCAATGGGTGCACACATTACAATAAATGGCAACGTTGCAATGAAATGCCCTTGCGGTTTCGAGACTAGAGACTGGAGTGCATAGTAATAAATTGTAGTAACTACATGACAAAAGCTACCGTTTTCATATGCTTGCATGACTGCCCAGGGTAACAGACTTGGGTTTAATTAACAAACTAATTAATTTTAATCAACAAATTAAATTATACAAATTGCAAATCAGCAGCGGTAGAAAACCCGTGGGAAAACCGAAACACATGTTTTCGCTTCAGTGGTAATCACCCATAAAGGTACGACTCTTAAAACTTCATGCAAAGGCCCGTGGAAAGGGCAAGTTGTTTTATCATTAGCAAATGTCAATCGTTAGTTGATCCCAAAAAGTTGATGAATTCAATTTGTAATCTAAATTTAGTTAAAGGTAAGAAAAACATCAGTTGCTAAAAGTAGTAATTCAGTTGTGTAGCTGCATGTACTTTTTCCAATATTAGCTAGTTAACGTTACCCAAACTCAATAAAACTGAAGTAAGTGATAACACAAGCACGGGGCGGCTTGTGCACTAAAACTCCCGTATGTTTCGGAATCCCACGTCTTTGCGATTACAGATAATCATTTCCTGAAAAACGTTCACGACAATAAAAGAAGATGTTACTTTAGTAATTAGCCTAGTGATTAATTACGAAAATACTATAACAGACAACATATGTTTCCTTTTGATTTCTTTAATCGCCCAATATACCATCATCATAACAGTTTTGGTGGTGGAAAGTTCCGCCACAGAGATATTTATAAACATTATGCAAGCCAAGAGAAAATATTTTCACCAGCTGCGTGCAAACTGGGTGCGAACTCATAATTTTTCTTAGACGAGAAACGTATAATAAATGCACCCCGAATATGAATACTTCCTTCTGAAACTGTTAACCAAAAACGCTTGTTTCTGCAAAAAAACAAAATTTACATGTATCCGGGGTGATTTCATAAATTAGTGTTATGATGACGATGTATGTAAACCATGCGTCGAAGTGAAATTTATAAAAGGATACATACTGGATACATATCAGCATATACTAGAAGAAATCCCATTTCATTTGTTTTGTATAGCTAACATGCTTATCAAGACCATACTGATTTTCAAATATCTCCAAAGACGATTGTTAAGAATAGCCGCTGTTGTAACAACTGTTTTTTCTCTGTCAGTCAAATTTGTTTATCATATTAGCCTCAGTACCAAAATATTGTTCGTAGAGTGTGTCAAGGAGCACTTAACGAAAATCGACACTAAACAGCTGCCTAGCTTGTCCATAACGCGGTAAAAATTAAATATAGACTACCACTTGTGATAATCTACTTAATCTCTGTGGTGCCAGTCCCAATTAGATAGAAAATAATTTTTTTCAATTAATAAGATAAAAAGCTATATGGAAAGTCAATTAAGATGATACCAAAATACGAAAACAATTAATTATACAGCAATTATATCAAATAGCCTGTAGAGAGTGCAAAAGATGCCACTTTGTATTTTAATCTTTTATATTTGAACTTTGGTGAACTTGACTTGAAGTGGTATATATTTGGGTAAATTATTTAATCAAGACAGGCTATTGAATCTAATTAGGTGTAGGAGTTACAGAATTAGCGTGAGATTTTATGATACAGACGGCAACAGTTTCATTTTTGTATAAAATCCCTCAGAAAAATCGCCAATCTGACAGCCTAGCGAAGAGATATGTACAACTTTATTAGTTTGAAAGTTTTCAAGCCTGTTGAACTATAGTTTCTGTTATAAATGATATTGCCATTAATCTTTTTCCGTTTACATATGGTAATTAATAAGCAAAACTGCAATGCCACGATCTGTCCGGACTCTTTTGCATCAAATGTAAAGCAAGTCTTCTATAATAACCAGGTGTGTGTACTATATAATTAGGGTTGCTCCTATAAGAGCGCAAGCCTATTGGTTTTGTATGATTTCTTTCTTCTTTTTCTTTCTTTTTCTTTTTATTCCAATTTCCAGCAAGCTATATCTCGAAGACGGTTACAGCTGGGAACTTGATACTTGATGTATGACATCCCTGGGGTAGGCCATTGTTGACCTTGAGGTCAAAAGGTCATCTGAAGGTCAAAGGTCAAATTTTGAAAAAAAAAATTCAAAATGTTCTAAATGATTGTATTGAGTCACTAAGCCATATCTCGAAGTCTGTTGTAGTTAAGGACATGATATTTGAGGTTTGACATTCCCAAGGTAGGCCATTGCTGACCTTGGGGTCAAAAGGTCATTTAGGGGTCAAAGGTCAAAATTCTAAAAATGCTGTTGAAAGGCAATTTGGAGGTCATTTAACGTTCATAAAAGCCAATATGAGCAACCCTGCCTTTGCTAACCCTGCCTTTGCTAAATACCATAAATACAATGCTAAAAATAAAATACAATAAATGCTATCTAGTTTGAATTGAGTTTTTGCATGAAAACCGCCGGGAAAACCGAGCATGAAAGATGCTTTTTTTTTGGTCCCGCACGACCACTGAAAGAAACTTAACATGTCCATTTCACAATTACGCATTTTCAATAATCAAAAATTGATCTAAATTCTATGACTGTATCAATAAACAACAAACACAGCTTAATTTCACACCCATTCTTCAAGGCATATGGAAACAACAGTGACTGAGTGACATGCGAGTAACCATCGGTATGCGTCATATGAAAAACAATTACACCCTTCATTAGCAGTTTACTGGATTTTGATGAAAATCGAAAATTTGTAATATTGGAAATGTCCTCAGTTCATTTTCTGATAGCAGTCGTAACAGATTACCGTTTGATAATAAATTGTGTTTTGCTCAATGACATTTTAAGATAAATAATTTATTGAAAGGAAAAACATATTATAGTAGGGTAGTAGGTAAACCTGATATGCCAGTCATAGATAATGAGGCATAGGTAACGCGAAGCTAGATACTGGACTAGACACCTGTTATAATGTGATAAAATAATCAGTAACTAATAGGCAGAAATACAAAAATGCATTGTAATACACAACTTTATAAATAATTATCCGACAAACGAAATACACTGGTTTACATGTATGCGATTATAAGCAAATTTCAATAACAATTACATTCGATAACAAGCAAATCATGAAATAATTTAGAGCTATATATCGTAAAACAGAAACAAAAAGTAATCAAAAAAGGCAGAGGGGAATATGTTAACCAGATATAGGCGACTCAAAGATAAAGACCTCTCTCTAAAAGTAGACCGATGGGAAAAATCGGAACAGTTTATAAAGCTGAGCAAGTTTTGCAGACATAAAATTTGTTATGTAAAACATGTATATTGTTAAATAAAACACTTAATGTTAAATGTGTACTTAAATCCACCACAAAGGTTATGGCATTTTACAAAACAAAGAAGAAAGTCATAATCATGATGATTAAACGGATATATATTACAAGCACTCTATTATCCAGACAAATCCATGCAAACTGCCTCTGAGACCTGTGTGTTCCGTTTTATTCATTTGTTAAAAAGCAGTTTACAATGGATTTATCAAGGGTCAAATAATCTGAATAGAATTGTAAATAAAATACTTAAACAGTGATATTTAATACCAATTTTTATTGCAGGCGGAAATACAATGGTCTATTAACTAAGTACTAGCACTATTAAATACCTTGGGGTTTAAATGTATTTTTAAAACTCTTCATAGCAGTTACCTGTCCTGAGCAGAAAAGCATCGCGCACCCTACAGTGCGTAGTATAATCAACTGTGCAAAGAAAACCTATTCGAAACTTTATGATAACATGCTACGGTAATTTTAGTTCATTAAAGAATATTGCCGACAATGATATCTATTTCATGCAAGTGAAGTTAACTTTCGTATACATTTGATTAGTGTTTTGTTTTCTAAACAACAAATGTCTGAGAACAATTGGGCTAACGTGTATTAAAGGAAACATCTCTAGAAGCCTCGATCGGGCTTGCGACATGACTAGCGGAACAAAATTTATATCCGTGACACACTGAATGAACTTAGAGATGGATATTTGGCAAAAACTGCAAGTCCAAGAAAAGTAAACCAGGAACAAATTCTAGTTATCAGTACGGAAAGGGGAAAACAACCGTTTTATTAACATCAATATCAAGGACTTTAAAAAATCAAGAAATCTATGCTAAATATTAATTATATATGAAAACTGAAAACAGATATTGAATTATTTTGTTGCTGACGTGACGCCAAAATTGTAGCAATTACAGCTGTAACAAAAATATCACCAATTACGCGATTTCCTCCCAGTCCGTAATTGTGTATTTTATAACAGTCCTCAGCTATATTGTACCGTTTCCCGTACTATTCTGTAATGGATAGACATGGAATGAACTTACCGTATTAAAGTTTATAAACTGTATCCATCAATGACGGTATCATTGACGAGTACTCCCGACCCATAATGATTACTTGGACAGGTTATACATTTTAAATTAAGAACATGCTTTATTAAGCCAATATCAAGATCTTTTCCAATCTTTTCTGTTGGACGAATAAGAAAACACGTGTAAGTAACAAAAGTATTTTACCTTATTAAACTGCCTGTCACTCCTTTCAAGTATTTCCTGCAGTATTTAAAGTAAAATGTTTCCGCCTGCGCTTTTTATTAATCATATATAATATCACCAATCAAGCTATTAAGTAAGGAATAGTATTACAGCCACTGGTCAATTGTTCAATTGTGTAGAATGTAATTCTCTGGCTAATCTCTAATTTTCCCATGACGACATTATTCCGGTTTTGCATCCACATATATTATATAGGCTAAGGACAACACAACACAACAGGTACCCATCTGCCGCAATTGGGCTGGTCTAGCCAATAAGAATAACTAAAATACTTGACAAACAAATATTTTAGGGAGATACGCGATAAACCAAATGAGACATTTCTGAAGTACAGTTTTACTATTAGTCTCCGATAATACGTGGGATTTATCAGATTAAATAATTAGATACGTTGGAATGTTCTGCATGGAAAACAATGTGTCATAAAGCATTTAAAATGAAGCAAAATTATACGTTTTAAAGTAATTGTAAGTCCCCTATGTTTTATTTGTCTCTAGGTGTAAATATAACATATAGGTACCAAAATAAAGGTATTGATGTTTCATACCCGAAGAATGTAAAACGCATGGGTTATAAGCATGATTCTCATTGTTGAAGTACAGCATGTGGTTAAATTTGAAACCTTTTTTATTTTTGGGAAACTTTTTACCAAGGTGATTTGCTACCTGAATTGTATATCCAAAGTGTCTTCATTGCACATATACTGAGCCGTCAAATGCCAATTAGTAAGATGAGGAAAGATTTAAAAAACAAAACTAGTTCAAAACTAGGAATCCCAGTGAAATGGGAGCGAAACAAGAAACTGGCATAGTATTAAAGGAAACTGGCTTCTCAAAACTAGAGACATCTGGTGTCTAAATATCAGCCATTTTACCGGCTGACAATCTGCATATTTGATCTATCGTGCGTGAGTGAGCATGATATTAAATCTTTTTTCTCTACCAATGCAGATAATATGGTGACCAGTAGTGCAGTACATAAGTGATCTACAGTAGTATATGTGTGTTTTCTGTCGGGGAATTTCGGAAATGACTTTCAATTTCGAAACAAAAGCACTTTTCTTACATAAGTATAACTCATTTATAAAACATGTATTTCCTCATATATATTTATAATAAATGCTTCCTTCCTAACAAATCATCACAACAGAACCTACAGAATTTTGAGGGAGGGGTTATAAAGAACTACAAATTCGGCATTAGAGACTATCAGCCTTAACTATGCATTTTTAGGATTTTTAGCAGGCGCTTATAAAAAAACACTATGAAACATTTGTTATCATCGAATGTATATATTCACCCTTGGCGCTTATGACGGCGAATATAATTGTGTAGGTATATATTTTTATTTAACTTATCACTGCTTACGACGGATTTTGTATTACGTTGGCCCCCGACACTAGACTGCAAAGCCGCGCTGACCGATAATACCTTTCGACTTGTAAACAGTCTTTGCTGCGTTCTGTCGAAACAAGGGTTATGCTTTTAGCCAATAGATTCTTATCTTGGAGACACTCTCATGATTTAAGCAAATGGGTGTATTTTAGTCGTAAATTCTTACTGAGGATCAGAGGTTTGAAAAATAATTTAAGTGCTGCCTCCGGTGACTGAAACATTGATTTACCCAATAACCACGAGTCCATGTTTCTCACACCGTAATACGATTGTCCTTATTTTTCTTGCAAGATAGCCTACAAAATTACCTACATTCCATTTTTTTATATATAAATCTTTCTACGACTAGTATTCAATGATGAACTACTACAAAAATATAAAGACAAAATATAGAAAACAGAAAAATACCCGACAGGAGTCGCACCATGCTAGATTACAAATAAGCCTATAGAACATCATAGAATACCATTTTATATAGTTACTTTGAGAAGTGTGGGCATATAATATTTTTTATTTAAAATAGAATCTACGAATAAGAAATAGGGTTGATATTGTTTGAAGTGAACAAATATTTAGTTACAATATGTTTTGCTGTTACGAGCTAACTTTCGAGCTTGTTCGTTCTAGCAGGGCATGTTACCGGACTGAAATCTTTTTAAAATGTCATTGTTTTGGTACTAAAAAAGATTCGACTATAAGTCCCGGACTAACTTTTGATGTTCTACTTTATAAGAATATAATTCAAACGTAGGCTCCATTGGGTTTCCGTACGAGGTAATACGGTAACATCCACAGTACCCAGCATGCGAAAGTTCATACTAATTAAGAATTCCTTGACTGTCGGTAGAAAATTTCAGTGTCAGAAGTAATGTGATAGTAGAAAAAAATCGAGAAAATCTATGGTCAGGGGAACCAACGTGAATAATAATGGTATGAAGCCTGTAGCAGACTAAGACTGAACCGTATTATTTCCTTACGTTGCATAGTTTCCTAAGTGTAATTAAACAGATAATGGAAAATCGGGCTCAGTCTGGTTAAAGTTTTGCGCTGTTAGTATTTTGATATATAATTGAGATTTAAACTCTCAGGACTGTTTTTGTCAATATTTATGTTTTCTAGCTATATCTATACATATTTGATGCTTAACCCGAAGGGGGCCAGTATGTTAGTTTTTTTATATAATAATTCTACACATTTTCATCAAATATGAAGAAATAGACTGAAGTAAATTTGTCTGTTAGCAATATGACAATATGGTTAACGGTTGCACACGCAGAAATAGGTGGATATCCAGACCTATTAGGATTATTCTGGACCCATGGATGTCCAGAGAACCTTTGGGTGACCTTAATTTACCTCTTGTCGAAATATTCATGAAATTTTGAGATTTTGATTGTTTGACCTCTGAATGACTTTTTGGACCTCAAAGTCAGCAAAGATAACCTCTAAATGGCCTTTTAACTTTTCATCAAATTTCTGGAAATTATTTTTTTTGACCTTCAAAATGACCATATGACCCCCTAAATTACCTGTAAATGACATCATGTTCGTAAGCTAAATGCAATTTTAAGATTTTGACCTTTTGACCCCTGAATGACCTTTTGACCTTTAAGGTCAGTTATCTTACCCCAGGGACGTCATATGTCAAATTACATGAATGTAGCACCACTCTGTCTTGATGTAGACACTCTTCCTTATTACAATTAGCCAACAACATGCTAAAAATAAAAAATCTGACCTTTTGACAAATAAAAGACCTCACAAATCATTATGTTTACCTTTAGGTGACCAATACCATCATTTTTGAAGGTTTTATAAAGACATTTTTGAAATTTGACCTAGTGACCTCAAATTGACCCCTGACCTAAGTTTTGTATGTCCCCCCTCCCTACTAAATCCACACCTCAAGTTTGGTACCTCTAGCTCAAAGCATTTCTAAAATATAGATGTTTGAAAATTGGAAGAAAAAAAAAGAAAAAAGAAAAAAAGATACAATCTCAATAGATTGCACTTGCTGTGCAACATAATTAGACTTTCTTTAGTCTGCAGAAAGGCTTCAGTAATGGATGTTATAAAAATGTGACATTTATATTTCTTATTCTTTTGAAAATAATATATCGTAAAAACAAATTTTTAGCTTTTTATAGTACATAAACTCCGGCATGCACTACAATGCAAGACAATTGACGTCATCACCCGGAGTGATGACGCAATAATCTGACCGTTTGTGCCTCTTTATTTTAAAAAGTATTTACTTTATTGTTTAGTTGTTTGCGTTATTTCTTAGAGACGCACTTCCCCAACTCAGTTCTAACTAGAATCATTGGATATATTTAGTTTACATACCCGGCGGTGTCTCGTCTCGGGGGATTCTGGGTTCTCAGCAACGTTGTTGAGCATTTGCCATCAGATGGCGCACTCCAACGGCAGGTGCTTGTGTTATAAGAGATAAAAGTGCTAGATCGAATACTATAAGTAGTACAATGGCGGATGTGAAATAGAAGTTATGATAAACTTCGGTAAGTTTTGTTTTATTTCTGTAATTACACGTGTATATATTACAACTAGGCTTGTAACATAGATTTATGGATGCATAATCTTAAAGGTATGGCAACACACTATAAAATTATTGGAGTAGTTTTGGTTATTCTGAGCTATAATTTTCTCATATAATCATAGTACTCATAGGAATAAGACTGAAACAGAAAGGGCAAAGGTCGTCGCTTTCTTTTATTTGATATATGACTTGCTTGTTCTGTAGATACTATTAGGATTAGTCATTTTGCATTATGTTATTTGGTATTATATGCAGCAATAAAATGAGTTTGTTTCTCATGATATAAGAAAAGTATTTCTGTTATACAAACAAGGAAAAAGCACGGGAGCAAAAGCAATAGGTCCAATCAAATCTCAATTGTGTCTAGCTTTTTGGTCTGAGCTCGGCCTGGGGACCGATAAAGAATAGTCTTTGAACTTTCAAACAGGGATAACCTTGGGGAAAACCGTGTGTCAAGGACTAACAAAAGCGGGAAAAGTCAGGATATTTACACTGACAATTCGGTGATACTGGCCTTTTTTAAGACCATTTGTCTCTATGAAAAAATTGCCCATTTTGTTCCAAATATCGACTCATTGGGATTTTTGACCCATTCCTAGGAACTTTCTGAAAAGTGTCCCGTAGGAGCATTGCTGTATAAACATTATTATTTATGTTATTTTCAAAACATGTTAGTTTTTTAATAGGATTCAGGACAAAAAAATCAGATATTGCCCCTTTTCATCATTTGTAAGTACCCCCTCCAGAACGTCCAGCACCAGGAATTACTAAACAAGATATATCCTGATGATATCTCAGTGACAATGGGATAAACACAGTAGGTATATTAAGTAAAATCACCATCAAAATATTTTACAACCAGTCAATGCTAACTTACAAATGAAGTTTCAGGTTTCTATGTGTTGTATATCTGGCCCGGGGATATAAAGTGATGACGGAGATGCTTGGGGCTCAAGGGGTCTATATTTCGGCACAGCGTCCGGGTCAAGGGGTGTTTTTATGCTATTTATTTTACCTTGTCCAGGTCAAGGGTCTGTCATCTAGTGCTATCTAACTCAAGATGTATCTCTCTGCTTTAAAGGGTACATTTCATAAATTTCAAAGAAAGTGTCCGGGAAACTGCCTTAAAAAAACTTGAAATATCTACTTACATAAAAATTACAGGGATATTTTCCCTTATATTCTGGTCAAGGGGTAGGTTTTTTGATGATTTTTGTTTCAAGGGGTAGGTTTTTTGATGATTTATTTTTCAAGGGTAGGTATTTTTTAAAATTCGTCTCCCGGGCAGGGATTTTGCATTTTTTTTGTGCCTAGCATACCCATATATAATCTTTTGGAGTGACCCCCCCCCGGATATCTGGCTGTATAATCAAAGCAGGAAACTGGTATACATTTTATTGTAGCATGTATTTTATCAATATCAGAATGCCATTTTATTAATTCCTTGAACTCAAGACAGTTATTACATCATGAAAGCTAACTGAACTGGGAGTGAAATTAAATGGTTTTCTGAAGTGAATGAGTTTTAAATGATGTAAGGCAGTTTGGCTGTTTTGTAACAGCCATGTCTGGCATTTGACCATGCCCTATCATAAACCAGCAGCTATAATCAACATATATACAATCCAGGCACAATCCCTCTGTATACAATGTATATTTAACTTTATTTATTTGTTGGTGTACATATGCTTTACTGTGATGTATTATACTGGTTATTTAGCACCATACATTATTATATATTTAGATCATCTAGTAAATACTAATTATCAAGTTTTTATCTCCATAAGGGGTTAATTTGAACTGCTTACAAGTTCAGGTAGCAATATCTGTCAAAATTAGCTGATAGCATGTGTAACCTTACAGGTGTTGGGATATCATTAGACGGATTAGAAATTGTGTTCATGTACATCTCCTGTGCAGTCTATAAACAAGTCATAAATAAATATTTTATATTTGCTCACCTTTAATCTATGAGTGAGTCATAATATCACATGCTCATGAATTAAATTTCAGCTGTGTGAAACCAAAGCTACAGTACACATAAGATGTTTCATTTCATTAATGCCATAATATCTACATGTATATAATTTAGAGTCTTCTAGAGATAGCACATTGAGCCTTTTGGATTACAGAATCTATGTATACATATGTGTTTAAATGTTTTATATTATTGTGGTACTGTATAGTTAGTGAGGAAAAGGACCCGAAAAAGGTTAAGAAATGGGAAAATATGTTTCTGTGTTGCACAATTAATGAAAGGGGAGGAGAGAGAAACCTCAAGACACAAAGTTGGAAAAAAGAAAAAACATTATTGTCTTGAATGCTTTGTCGTCGAACGACGTAAAAATTCTAAATAATTCAAAGTGCATGCACGCTGAACTTTTGATTTTTTCAAGCTGGTATTTGTGCAAAACAAGCTATGTAACGTAGGAAATAAAAAGGAGTTCTTTAGTGTAGAGCAAGGAGTAAATTAGAACTAGATAAAAAAAAACTGAAGCAAACTGTTTGTGGGGAAATAAAAGTACTTAAGTCTAAACTTGTAGTACAACTGTCCATTCTTTTACAACACTGACAGTATTATCTTTTCAGCAAAATTGACCAATGATTTCAAATGTTTTGAATTTCAAGAATGACTGTTTTTTATATAAAAGCTGTAAATCTTTTAGTGCTAATAATAATGTTTTAATAAGACCAGGTGCAAATGTTTTGCAGCAAAACATATTTTTTTCTCTTGACTGATTTTACTGTAATAACCACGGTCGCGACCTTTTTAATTGTATATTTGAATTGGTATTATAAGTTGATGAACTTATGCAAATGTACAAGACAGTTCTGAAGTATATAGAGTAGTATTGCATTCAGATCTCATACTTTTTCAATAAATCAATAGATAAAATTACCTTGACTAGATATATTAGGTTGCATTGTATTAATTAAATCTGTGAATGTAGGCAATGCCATTCTTGTACACCTGTAGTTGAATTTTACTTAACATGTGAATGTAAATTACATTTCCTGAAAGGCAGTTTAAATAACTCTTTTAATTAGAAGCACTTTCGTTTTATGCGAATATATATCCCTGCCTTGATATTTTCAATAGCAGACATTTTCAAAGAAGAACTGCATCAAAGAATATTAAAAGCCACTGTACCTGCGATAAAATATTTATTCTAAGATTTATAATTTAATTATTTGCATGTTATGCGTAGAGATAGTACAATTAATACCCCATACAAATGACATGCAGCAAAAAAATAAACTGACTGCCTGTTGAGTTTATCAGTTTCCATTCCCGGGTAGCAAAATGTTTCCTGTATTTAACTCATATTATTTGTTATGTTTGTCAACTGTCATACATCAAGGATGTGATGAGTGCAGGTATGAGATGGACCCTCATCAGGTTAAAGACCTCTTGTGTTTTTCTTGCATTGTCTTCACCACGAAATGGCACAGACATGAGAGCACAGACAAATGAATGTACATCAATAAAATGGCTTGCTTAATGAAAACTTAAAGTTGACATTAAATTTTGTCATTACCTGTGCACGAGAGGGGAATGGTTTTCAGCGTTCAAAATTCCGAAAAGGTTTCTGAGCATGAAGGTGTCTATTAATATATGTCCATGTATATCCCATGTATTTGTTTTTGTATTTCTTGACAAATTCAGTAATTTATGGAAATCCGTCCAAAAAGGGATGTGTAATCAGGGACATTTGTCCAAAAAAATTCCGAAAGCTGTTAAGAGTTTGAAAGATTGGATGGGGCATCGTGTAAAATTATCGAAGTTTCCTGGGGGGGGACTAACATATTAGAACGGTTAGTGTGTTGTATGTGGCATGGGGACAACAGTTGATTTTCCCATCTGACAGTCCTCTATAGTATTAACATAAAAGAAAAAAGTGGCGTTGTGTTCTTACGCTGTGTGACTGTATCAATTACATTAAGTAATTCTTCTGATTTTGTTTTACAGACGCAGTAGGTTGAGTTTTTGCGTAGGTTCTGTATGTAATAATTACAAATTGTTCTCAACGCAAGTAAGAAGTAAGTATGTAAAGGGCTATTTTCGCATTTATTTGCTCCTTGAAGAAAAGTGCGATTATAAAATATAAGAATTTTGTACAGCTTAGGATGACTTGGAGATGCCTGGATATGATAGTCTACTGATATCAATATTTATTATATAGATACTGCTCTTCTCAAGCCATTTTAGAAGGAAGTTGTTGTACTCAACTTTTGATTGTCTGCTTATCCAAGACTTTGTTTATCTGTTGAATAGGAGCACTGTTATAAATATATTATGCAAAGGTGTGCTAATTATCCTTTCCACTGTTCTAAGTCAGTGGTGATTAACACTGATATGTGTTTAACACATATATCAATTGTAGAAAGTTTGAGGTGCTTACATCTCAAGGTGGCTAAACATTTCAACAAAAATTACACATTTAATAAGTAAAAATGTAAATAATCGCAAACTTGAAAATTTTGAGCTATGAATTGCATAACCCGTATTTTGTCATGAATTTGTTGACATTTCACAAAATCCAATGACTGGCATTATTTACATGTTTAGTATTGTTATTGTTTATAAAAAAATTGTTTTTTAAAGAATGGTAGCATTTCTATGATGCTTTTCAATAAGAAGCTGATGCAGTCAGTGCATGATTTCTATGCAGTCAGTGCATGATTTCTTATGCAGTCAGTGCGTGATTTCTTATGCAGTCAGTACATGATTTCTTATGCAGTCAGTGCATGATTTCTTATGCAGTCAGTGCATGATTTCTTAAGCCACCTGGTTGAAACTCCATTTTTTTTCATTTCTGTATTTAAAATATGTTCATTTTCAAATTTTTATGGTTTCTCAATTATCATAATATTATTTTTGACATTACAACCTTGAGAATTGTTTCCATAATTACAGTTGTAATTGTTAGTTATTACGTGGTAGCTGGAATAGTTCTCCTGGGAGACTTCAAACCTACAGTATTTGAAATGTATATGAAAGATGTGGGAATTTAAACAACTTTCCTTCATCATCAGAAGTTTGCAGATTTAATAAAACTGATATGTTTTATACTTTGACCCTATGTTTTTTATGGATATCCTATTTTAAATCATTAATGGTAATAATTATAAAGTGCATTGCATTATTAAACCACACAAATGTGACATCTGATGTTATTTTTACATACGTAGGTGGTAGATGAAAAACAAGCGTGCAGATGTACATGCAACAACTCAATTCTAAGAATAAAACTTCATATTTGCTTCACATGATGCACCTGGTTCAGGTGATTAATACAATAAAATAATATTTTTGCTTTTTTATGGTAATGAAGGAAATGGTGACTGTCGGTGAAAAGGAAACAGATTTATCTGATGATATACGCTGTGGTAATACATGCAGAGAGTTTTAATAAAGAACACTGAATTTAATGCATGACTTGATTCCAACTTTTTAACAAATGTTTTGAATTGAGTGTCTATAGTTTGTATATGTAATCAACTGTGTAAGCATATTTAAAAATACATTACAGGATTTCAGTTGTATGCCCAGTGGAATGGAACTCTTCTGTATAAACAAATCTGTATTAAATACATGGTTTTATGATTTCATAACAAAACTCATTTTCTCCAGCTTAAAAAGAACACTGATGGTTGGCACCTGTAATATTTAGATATTTGTCATATAAATGAGTTTGATCGATACATATTCCTGAATGCAGCAATCCTGACAGCAGTGTATCATTCAGGACTACCCAGAGGAATACATGTCTTAAACAGAATGATTAGTTACTTGAAAAATGATTATAGGTCACTGCCTCATTAGGCACATTGAACATACCTTGTTATTACTGTAATGTTCAGACATTAACATTTTTCTGGGACTTTGTATAATTGTTTGCTTTGACTAGTTATTTAAAATCCCTCAGGGAAAGGCTGTGCAAAATGATATTTATCCAATTCTTATTTCTAGATGTATGTACTTCGAAAATAACATACTGCTACATATACTGATAATCAAAGAAATCAAATTACCTTTCTGTATATTTTGTGTACCTAAATAATTATCTTTTTGCCTTGCATTGTTTGACAATTTAGCCTTCTAAAGAAGGACTAATTAAATAACGTTGAGTAATATTGCTAGTTGACAATTTTACTCTTATTTCTTCATTTATAACACTACTATCAATAAATTTATTGTTTTTAATAGTAAAAATAGAAATATATAAAGTTGGAAAGCCATAAAAGCCCAGTCTTTTTTAGAAGATATGTTAAAAGCAACTGAGATGAATTCGGCATGATACTGTGTATCTTTTAAAAAATATTTGTAAATTATGTTTTTGTTGCATGATATTGAATTTGACTGTGCATAGAGCTCTATAGGTAACCTGTATTTAACATTGTAAACCAATACCTGTTTCAAGAAATCTGATTGTATTATACATATAGGTTTCTTTTGATCTTGTTTTCAAATGCTGGTAACAAATTACAATCTCCATATATACAAAACAGCTTTCGTTAGTGAAGTTAAAATATTGGGAAAACACAAATCGTTTATCTTTGGTAAATACAAATCATCTTGCTAAACCTTACTTGTTTCATTAAATATAATCATAAATTCATGTATCAAACTGTATCTTCTTTTTGTCTTGCAAGTTTTCGTTTAGAAACGAGAAAGTAAGACTGCTATTCTGAATTGAATAAAGTAATTTAATGTAAGCCATTTTCTTTTTAATTCATTGTTGATCAGCTGGCCAGGAACTTGAATAGCAATTCCAGAGACTTGAACTTGCAGTTTGAGTTCCTGGCAACTTGCGTGAGTCCGCTGAAATGACGGTTCGAGTAGGTGTTTATGGCATCCTCAGGGTCTGGATAGTTGATACCGATGTCAAAAGATCATCCAAAGGTCAAAAGATCAAAATCTCAAAGCATAAAACTATAAATTAGGTTTTTATGTCATTTAAAGGTCAAGAGGTCATTTTAAAGTCTAAAGTCACAAAAAACAAAATTGTTAACATATGATGGCATGTTCAAAAGTAATTTTGAAAGGTCATACAGACTCGGGTCATACATGTTCATTGCCTTTGCTTACAGGCTATCTAGTAGTCAACATTTATTGGTATAACTTTTCAGTAAGAACTAACACTTTTAATAACATGTCAGTTATGTAACTTGAAAGTATGATGTGGATAACTGATATGCAGTTCTTATGGTTTGTGAAGGCCATTAAACTGGTGAGTAGAGAAACTGTTTGCATCCTCACTTACCATCTTCACAGAATGCCATTAAAGATACATTAGGGAACTGCTTGTACTAGCCTAGTTTCTGGTTCAATCTCTTCCACATTAAGTTCAAAGAAGAAAACTAACATTTTAAGCTTGTTTTGAACTCTTGATTCTATTAAATCTTTGTTTAATACTCTGTAGCTATGAAGATGTTACCATGGTAACTTGTTAGAAGTATTTTAAATTTCTATGTAGTTAGTGTTTATTTTGATGCTATTTTATCCACAGCTTTACCATTTCGAATTAGCACCAGGGGGCACTTGAAATATTGTCCCCTTCTCGGTACTGTATGCGTGCAAGCCCAGACTATTTTGGTCTTCTATCCTAATTATTACTATTTGTACTATTCTAGACAACAGACTAAATATTCTATACAATTACAAATTATTAGAAAATTTTGATTGCTCTTTGATGACTTTAGAAAAATTTGAATTTGTAGTAGTTGCATACTATAACAAATTTCTTTTTACTAACACATGAAATACTCAACTAAGCAAAAGAACTAAACCCTACTAGTATCTGACTGGTCAATAATTGGAATTTTCCCCATTGTTTTTGAAGTTCATATACTAAAAAAACACCTTATATCCCTTTAATTATAATAATTTTCCTTCATGTCCTTTGTTTTCCAGTATGTATAACAACATTTTTAATAATACCTACAATTTGGTAACCATTTAAAAAAATATAAATATATGATTCATGTCATAGTTGGCAAACCAAATTTGTATTTGATGTTGTGATAATACTTTTGACGTCTTTCATCAAAAGTGATAAATTATCAATATCTTTATAGTGGCACATGCTTCTGATGAGGCAAAGCCATAAAAATAATGTATAGCTTCGTGATGTCATTGCTGAGTTGACAGGTTAGTTTAGATAAAACATATTCTTTAAAAAACTATTTTCTCTGACAAAGCAGTTTTTTTTTAGTCAAGTGACAATGTATTTCTTGTAATGTTAGTGATGACTTTAAAGTTATCATAATTATCTTTGACATCATCAATCAAGGTGATAATTTTATTATGCAGGTGTACAATATATGTTGTTTCAATCTTTGTATAGAGGTGGTACCATGGACAAAGTCATAAAAACAAATACAAGCAGTGGAAATAATTAACTGTCACCTTACTGCTGTGGTTGGCAGTTCATCCACCTGTCAAGTTGGCAGAATTTAAATAATCTTTGGGGCATTCCTTCTTTCCTCCTTTTTCCTTTTTCCAATTTTCAGTAAGTTGTGCCTCAAAGACAATTAGATGTACATAAAGATGTTGCTTATCTAGGGTGGGCAGCTATCGAGTTAAATGTAGCGTTTGTTTTTTCGAGTACTAACGAAGTGAAATTCTGCAAAAAAATACACTCGTAAGGAAGTGTTTTTTTGAAAAAATACACACCTAGGGAAGTGACTTATGGGAAAAAACACCCCTATGGAAGTGTCACACTTTCAAAAAACAACCCCTTTTCGTGATTTCAGCCAAAAAAACAGACCCTAAGCGTGTAACGCACGTTACTCGCCGGCAGTTCGAAAAAATACCCTGTCACGCGAAATTTTGTTGGAACATGCGTACCCACTTTCATATTGACTGCCCCCCCTCAGGTTTGGTGTCTGGCTAAAGTTAGATATCAAGGCTCTTCCAATTTACCTTATTATTTTATGTTTATTTTTAGATCAGACACACAGATGTAGCAGAGATCTTTAAGAAGTAGGTGAGTAGGTATTTCTGTGTAGCAGCTGTAATATTCTTAAGCTGATAAATCTGCAACTTATATTGCTCTGAGCTATAATTGACAAAAGAACTTCTAAAACTGTCCCACTCACTATTTGTCTACTTGGTACATTCAACACTGAACAGCATGACTTGTGCTAACAAACAGATTGTTTATACTGGTCAAGTTGTTCTGTTGCACATTGCAAGTGGACAAAGTGATGTTATATTATCAAATTCTCAAGGTTTTGAGTCATCGTGTTTAGGCTATGTATAACCAAGTTGTCAGAAAGGTACATTTCCTTTTTTGGGGAGTGGATCAAGATTTTGTTGTAGCATGCTTGTAAATATGTACATGTAAATAATTAATTTCCTAGCTATTATTCATATCATGGCTAGTGTCATAGAAAATGTAATTATGTGGAGACTTTCCCATATACTGGTAGCATGTGTGTGTTCGTATATCTGACTCCTATTCCTCTACTTTTGCACCCAGTTTCTGTATTTTTGTACCCAAATTCTTTGGTGAAAGGTATAAAATAGGTGCATGTTACTGCTATATGGCATAAGTACACCACAGAGTTTCCATCTAACTGAATTGAAAAATGTTATAACGTTAATGCACATGTAAAATAGAGAAGCATTCCCTGAACTATTATCTCTTTGTGATGTGAGGTTACATCCTGTCATACGCTGTCAGTCGAATCTTTGTGCAGTCTTGACCATATTGGTTTCCAGAAAATTGCATCAGTACCAAACCTACCCATGAATCGTACTGTTTCAATGGCAAATAGGTCCAAATTCAAATTTCGATTTTTATGCCCATCACTATGTAATAGTGAACGGGCATATAGTCGTACCGCATGCGGCGTCGGCGGCATATGTACCCATTTCTTTGTGTTGCTCTATCAGCTTTCGTCAGATCATCTGCGTATTTTTTACAGGGTAAGTACAGGTCAAAGCGCAGGTCTGATGTAATTTTGACCTCGATTACTTCCAAGATGGCC
>JAOXYB010112158.1:0-20658 GCA_028565635.1 Phoronis ovalis
TATATAATGCATTATCCGAAAGAATAAAGTATATTCGATTCTAAACATAAGGGTGTCTCTTTATATCCCACGATGCATCTTTTCGTCACAACAAGCCCGTCAAGTTTCGGCATCACGTCCAAAATTTGATAATTCCGTATAGCCACAAATGATGGAAACAATCATAAACTTCTTTTAAACTTAAAATTGTGAAAAATTACACTACAAACCAGATAACCATATATTGACTTATTTGGAACTTATTTCTACAGGGGATTAATTTGAATTGCTAAATTAAATATATCGCTATGCGTCAGCTATTTTACGCAGGCAGCTTTATTTTTTTTTAAATCCGTCTAAAATCCAAATGTGTAGTCCTATTAAAATTGTATGGGTTATTAATAAAATATATTATTATAACGCATGAGTGAGAGCAAATATATTTTCCATACTAAGTTTAATTTCCCTTTAATACAAGCAAAAAGTACTGTCGTCACCAGGTGGCATCAAATCGCCCTAGTTTTTAAACCCCAGTTATTGCTTACAATAAGTCTTTTTTCACCAGCATAGCCTATATCATAGCGGCTGATCACGATCCATTAGTGTAATTAACATATACTAAAGGTAACCATAGCTCTCGCTAGTGTACGATGGCTATTTTTTACTACCAGGAAACTAAATCTTGTCCAAACAAAATATTTCGTTTACATGTTTTTGTAATAATAGAGGGGTCACTTGCCAAAAAAACCTGGTGGAGGTGTGATGCCAAAGGTAAAAAGCCCGTACCTCATGGTAAAAATGTCATTCCAAAAATATACCTTATGGTAAAACATTTATTTGCAAAAATCATCCCCATGGTAAAAAATTCCTGGAAAAAGTTAATGTACACCATGGTAGACACAATCCTAGAAACCTCATAAAATAACCATTTATTGAAAGTATAAATCATTTGCATAAGGACACCAATGGTAAAAAGTGTTAAATAAACAAAAATGTTCAATAAAGTCCGCGGGATATAGCCCTCCCCGGCCGCTAACCGTTACATATTTCAGAATCGGAAACTTGGGCTAACTACCTAAAACTTTTATTACACTGGAACACCGGTTCATGATGGCGGACGTGCAACAAATATTTGCTAGTGCTCTTATTACAGCTGCTGCTCATCCCGTGCAGTATGCTAAAGTGCTAATTCAGGCATGTACACGAATAAAGATGTGCTTTGTAAATAGTTAGTAGTTTTTAAGGAACTTACTGCTGAAGTTCAATTTAGAAACCACCACTACCTGGTAACATCATGGGGAAAGATCAATCTTCAAAGAGTTTTTCTTTTTCAACCACACTACTCGGTTTACAATGACATGTAACTCTAGTGTTTTGTGTCCTTTGATTGTTCATTAATCTTGTTTATTTTAATTCTTAACACTGAAAATTGTTATCAGATTGAGATGATTAGTCATAAACTGTAAATCATGCATTGGATCTTTGTAGAAACTAGAAAACTCTGACTGTGGTTTCACTTTCACTATAAAAATTAAAATATTAATCATCTGCTTCTAAGGTTCTAGGTTTTTTTTCAGTAGATTTCCAAGTTATGTTGCCTCCCGATTGTTTTCATCTTAGGAGTGTTACTATAAATGGTCACAAGCTAGTATTTTGTCACTGGTCAGAGCTTAACTTGAAAATCTACTATAAATCTCTTCTGGTCAATTTTGTAAAATTCTAACAAAGATTTAAATTATTAACTAAGCTTCCCCTTTTTTCCTTCACCGCGGAATGTCATGGAACTAACTTAATTGTCTGCATGCAACGTAGCCCCCTGCATTGGCATCTTACTATAGAATAGGACCATATTCAGTGAAAACATGTGAGAGATGCCACATCCCCTTCAGACTTTGCCCCCAGGACTGTACCCTTTCCTGGACTTCACATTTCCAAGTCTGAATATTCACTGGTGTATACAAATTATTAAGTTTCCAAGATTGCAGCAACTATGTAATAAAACTGTCAACACTGTTTTAAAATTATACATGTTTAGTATTGCTTCTATGTTTTAGGTTGGCCATGAACCTATTTCTCCTGAACCGTGTAAAACTTTTTTTGGTAAAAAAGCACTCTGTTATCCCAACGTCTTCAAATACAGTAAGTAGTTCATATTGTTCAACAGATGAGACTAGTGTGAAACTAATCTCCATGCAAAGATAGAGCACACTATATTGCTTAACCAAACAGTGTAACAATATATACTGAATTTTGATTGCTATGCTATTCTTCACTCTTACACTGTTCTATGTTACAGTTGGCCATATCAAGAAACAAGATGGTTTCCTAGGTTTGTACAGAGGTTTGGGAGCATCAATTGGTGCTAACTTTATGGGAAATATGGTTTCTAATTCTGTTACAAAGGTAATGGTTGACATCGGGAATTTTACACAACTCAGTTGAAACTTTAAATAATGAAAGCTATACAATCTTGTCTCAAGACCTTCATCAGTCCCCTTAACAAAGTTTGTTGCACAATTCATTAGGAAAGTCAAATGCCTGTGAAACTAGTTCTACAGTGAAAAACGTAAAATTCTTCAGCAATTTTTCTCCTTATTTTGCAACAGAAATGACAAATTCTGAGCACAAATTATAGATGTGATAAATGAAAGTTTGGAATAATAGAATTTTAAATCAAACATTTTTTTTTAATAAATAAAGAAACATCACCACAGTTTGAAGATGGTGTTACAAGTTGTTCGGGGAACTTTGGACACATTTGGATGTTTTCCATTGAACTTTTGTGCATGTAGTACTTAGACCCCCATTTTGGAAGTGTTCCAGTAAACATTTGCAGTGCTCTACTGAATGTTTTTTGATTAAAATCATTTATTTTTTATAAAAACCAGCAATTCCACAAGATTATGTGGCAAATTTAGAAAACAGTTTGTACAGGATTTTGTCTGCAGCATGGTATTATGGAAAACTGCAGGCACTGGAATTCATGTGAAGTTAATTAAGCATTCCATCTGTTCAATACAAAGATTTGCTATCAACTCGTTTCCATGTTTATTTCCTCAGTACTTTCGTCCTGTTGATGAAAAGGTTTTGCGTAATGAGTTGGATGGAGATAATGATGTCATGGAACAAGTTATGAAGTTTGCTGAAGAGGTAATGAAATTTGTTGTATTGCAGATTCCATCAAAATTATTTCTACAATTAAACAAAAAAGCCCCTTTAAAAGCTTGCTAAATGTCTTTCAGTTGTAATCCAAAAAAATCTGGTACATATTACTTAGTAGTAGTAGATATAGTTCCATGTGAGCTTATGCAATTTTATTCTATTTCAGACAAGTAAAGACTGTTTAGCCAGATGTGCAGGAGTTGTTGCAAGCCATCCTCTCCGAGGTATTTATATCTCTGAGTAATGCATTTGACCCTCTGCATGTTATTTCAGGTTGATGTCAGCATATATTTAGATATATTATGGATAGTTATTGATTATTGTGGAATTTTGAAAGTGAAAAAAGTCATATGAAGTAACTAAGTTCAGTATAATGTAGTATATTATATATAATCTTGGTAATAAACAATTTCTCTTAAAAAATACTAAACCTGTAGCGTAAGAGTTTCTTTAAAACACGGCTATTTAATTGGTTCAATCTTTCAGTGATAATGTTACGCTGTATGGTTCAATTTGTGGGACAAGAGACTGCTTACAAGTAGGTATCATAGGTGATTATGTTCAGAATAGAAGAACATGTACTAACTAGGGCTCACTAGAGCACATATCTCCTGGAAGTAATATATAAATTCTAATGGAACATAAATTTTGCAGTCAAATTTTCTTTCTGTTTTACTTCATGATTTGTCTGTGGTGTCTGACTGGCAGAATTTCTTTTTCTATTTCATCATAACAGGATATTTTTCTGTTAAACTTAATGATTCTCCTAATGCGCAAGATTTAGTAAAGTAACCTTGGGTGGAAATGTTGTAATTCATATTCATTCTTTCTTATTTCAGTTCAATATGTTCATCAATAAAAGATATTTATAGAGAAGATGGAATTTTAGGATTTTTTGCGTAAGTTTAATTGACATAGTTTTATCGTGCCTTATTTTTTGTGCACATTGTTATGTTACAAAGTACTCTGTTGAATAATATGACCCTTTCTATTAACAGCTTCAAATCTGGTTAGCCAGGTGACAGTAAGAGAAGATTTGAGGGCTAATCTAGCACCCAATGCTTTAAACTTTATTTAGTTACTGATAAAATTTCATTTACATTTTTGAAATGTTTATATAGAGGGTTAAGAACAAAATATGTGTATTATTATTTACATTGTAATTTTGCAGATTAAATAGCCTTTTCGTATCAAAATGTAATATTTTACAGTGTATGAATGAAATTTGAAAACTGCACGCTATTAGAAAGTTTGTATTTCATTCCAGGTTGTTACCTGTCTTGCAAAGCATCTGGATATATTAAGTTTCGAAAATTCTACTTCATGTTAATTTATCTTTCATTAAACATGTGGCCCATTTATTATGTCTCAACTTTCCTAAGGTTATTGATAACCTTAGGTTACATAGTTTAATTTAACCTTTGTTACCTAATGTTATCAATAATCTTAGGAAAGTAGAGACATAATAAATGGGCCCAGGAGATTTAAATCTAATATCAAGATTTGTACAGTATGCCGGGTCTAGTAGACTAAGAGTAACATTATATTTGACAAACATGTTGATGCAAAAAGTAATTTTGAATGTTATGTATATTACACTTTCAGCGGCTTAGTTCCTCGTTTACTTGGTGAGGTGATTAGTATATGGCTGGCAAGTTTCTTAGCTAATATAATAGCACAGTTTGCTCCCGAAAGTCATGTAAGTTAGACATATAAAGACACAGAATATTACTTGCTCTGGATGTCCCTTTTTTAATCAATAATCTGTGTTCAGTATGAAGATATTTAAAGCTAAGAGTCTCTGTTTAACTAGAAATAGTAACACTAAGTAATAAGCTTTTAAGTATAAAAGCTAAACTTTTACAAAAAATTGTTTTGTAATCTAATGAAAAAGCAAACTTAAACGTGTTATTTCTTTGCAGCCTGTGAAAGCCTATAGTGGAGCAGCGTGTTCTGTAAGTCATAGAATGTTTTCATGTGAAAATATTACTTCATAGTGTACCATAATTTGAAAAACATGAAGGTTTTCACTTTTTGGAGAGGAATAAGAATAGTTCAGATATTATCCATTCACAATTTTTAATTAATGTATAGTTTATTAGAATTTTAAAGCAGTACATGTCATTATATACTTAATATAAAATGAGTGTATTAAATGTGTATAATTACTTTTAAACAATATATTTCGGATTCTGAACTGGCAACCATATTTCTGTGTTGTTTAGTTGATTGCTTCTTCCTTTACTGTGCCTTTTGAGACGGTGTATGTAAACATCTCAGTACGGACAAACAGGTTTGTTTATTTACATTGTTTGCTGTTTTGTTGACAGTTAATGGTGACCCAGTTTACGTATCCATTTCATTTGGTCTCTACAGTAATGGCCTGTAATGTCCCAAGGTAAGTGAACACAGTGCTACTGCTTTTCTGTTTTGGCTTTATAATTATGCTGATTATAATTTATACTGTTTAGTTTTTGATGCCTGGTATATCATTAAAAATGGAAACAGTAATTTACAACACATCAGACACTGTACCCTCCCCAACCCAAAAAACAGGTTTCAAGAAGAAAATAAGTGTTATGGCCTGGATAATATCCTTTGTGTCAGCATTGGGAGCAAAGATTTTGATTATAAAGGTTTTTTTATTTAAGCAGCTACTGATTCCTAATAGTTTGAAAAATATGTTTACAGTAAACAGTTGTTGCAAATAGTTCCTCATAAAAGCCATTGCTAAATATTACACATTCACTGAAAAAGTGAAGTCTGTGTAGTAGTATCATCATTGTGTCCAACACAAGTAATTCTTATTAACATCCCTAAAATTCACCACTGTAATAGATTTTAGAGTGTTATGCATGTAGCTTGGCAACAAAGAGCAGTCTTTTTCTTACACAGCACTATACACATAACTGAGAGTATCTTTCAGCTTTCTTAATATTCTACCTCCATGTTGCTTTATTTCTAATTGTACTCCTATCTGTATGTTTCAGTCTCACTGCGGGAAAACCTCCTCACATGCCTGATTATTCTAGTTGGATGCAGTGCTGGAGCCAACTTAGTACTAAGGTTAGTGCCATGCCAGTCAGTGGTAAGATTAAGAACTGTTGATGGTTATTTCTGTAAAGGTATCCAGATGTTCAAAAGATGCATAGTAGGTTAGCCCTTGCTAATCGCAGTTTCTAAAATTCATTGCCCAGCTTGATATGGCAGCCATAACAGGATTTGATTTGTGTATAAATGATATTTATACAGCTAAATATTTTACATAAGACTGACTTGTAAAACCTGTTATGAATCTGGAAGAACTAAATGAAACCAAGTGTTAATATAATAAAAAAAATGAGAAAAACTATTTTCTGTGCCAGCCTGAGTGTTTTACATTCATTTATGAACAGAGGGCTGGACTATTTCTACATTACATGGAAACAGTCAATTATATTTAAATATTTATTAGTTCCAGCATAAAAACTGGAAATGTTAGTCGAATTTAAAACCAATATAATATATAGATATTTACAAGAAATCCACATACATATTACAAAAATATGTATCATTGAAATGTCACAAACTAGTCTAACATACATTTTGAAATTTCTGTTTGAGTCTATAATTGAGGACTATTTGGCTTCCCTATTAGAACTAATATAGATCAGAAATCAGTAATCCTAACAAAGTTGCCTTCAGTCTGAATGCTTTAAATGTTAAGCTACCTGCAATCTCACATTTTGTTTATTTTAATTACTGGAGAGCAAAGTTTTAAACTGCAACTTGATTAGTCCTCGAAGGTATCAAAGAATGATTGTCAGTACTTTTCTACAAGGTTTGTGGTAAAACTTGATTTTGTTGCTTTTGCAGGGTGATTTAAAACGAGGTTCCAGCATGTTCTTCAGATATTATAAAGGACCTGTTATGTAGGGGAATGGGCAACTTGCACCAGCTTCGTTAGCATTCTGAAGATAGAATTAGTGAACAAACCATGTTGCTTCCATATGTATTGCAAAGATTAAGTTTCTGTATGATATAGTGAACAACATGACATTTTTGAAATATTATTAATGAATATGTTCAGAGTGATGGAGCTTATTTGATTTTTTTATAAATTGCTTAAAAAGAATTATAATCATGGCTTTTAAAATCATTCTAAATAATAAAATACTATAAAGAAATGTTTTAGAATTAACTGGTATGTTTAAAAAAAATCTGGCATCTGACATTGCAAAAGAAAAGTGAAAACAAGTTTCAGACTCTGGTATAAAAGCTTGCTAAAGCTGGTATTATGTACAAGTTGAAAGTGTGTCTGATGATCTTCCTACATCCATAATAGCACTCATATTGTAAATAACATGTACACAATTGTATGCGTTTGGTATACATGACAGGAATAATAAAACAGATATGACGTGAAAGTATTGTTTGGTTTGATGATTTTCTAAACAAACATGTCAGGTCATTGTGCTCCTTCAAAAGAGTACATTTACGAATAAAAAACCAAAGCATTACCATTTCATGAACAAAAAAAGAATTTCTGCCTGCACTCTCGCCCGTCTTCCTGTGCCTGTCTGTGTGTAATGTGCGTAAATGTACATGTGCATATACATAAGGTTGTACACAAGTATATGCACACACAGGTAGAATAGTTTTATAGGGATGAAATTTAATGTTTACCTTTTGAAATTTATAAATTGATTCCTGTTCTTCGATTTCGTCCATGTTATTTTACCACAAACCAGGCGTTTTGGTTGGTATAACATAGCATTACGTTCTTGAATGTCGGGCTTTTTCTATTTCATGTGTATTAATTATCTAGTGCAATGGAACCAGGAATTCATAAAGTTATTTATAATTATTTATACTTTTCATTATTGTCGTAATCGGTTAAAACTCTATCTATTTTTATTTTTTATAGGGGTTTCCCTTATTTAACCAAACACATTATTGCACATTTTCCCACTATTTTCAATGTTATTTTTTTTAAGGGAATAACATTTCTGGATATTTGCATTGAGATATTGTATTTACCATATGCCAGGGACGCCGGTTCGGTGCTTTACCTCTTTGTCAGTGATTTTAGTTTGAGATCGGAGACAGCACTATCTTTTACCGTCCTCATTACCATTATCCTAGTCGATTGCAGGTGCCCACAAGGCCTGGTTGGAGTTGCTTTGCCCGCTATCTTCTCTTGTTTTAGGAACGCATATTGAATTATAACATTTCTTTTTACTTTCTAATACAATTGCCCAATTTCATTGCCCTTCTGTGTTTTTTTCTATAAATGAAAATTGTATACTCTGATTATCTTTATTTGTGACTGAACAGAATTTTCCGCGAAGAGCTAGTCTATTTACTAGAAGGCAAATGTTACCATTGAAGTGGATGGGAAAATCAATTGTATCCTTATGCCATATCAGAATCACAACTACAAACTTAATATGTTCATTTGAATGTACTATAATACATGTATAATCCTGATTACAATTTTATTCCATAAATTCATGATTATATACAACATAACAATAAAATAACAACCCTGCAAAGTGCATGGATATATGTACGACCCAGTAGAAAACATAAGAAAGAAAGAACTTTAACATATAAGGAAACAAAATATTTCTTCTCCTTGTGGCGAAAGTTTCAATGCGCTGATTTTGTCAATCCATTAGGCTGTATTAATATCAATTGCTTTATGTGTAATTGCAGTTTTCAAATGACTTCACTAAAGTAAAGGGAACATGAATTTAAAACAGTTTAGAAAATAAATAACTATTAACAAAAAAAATAAATGTTTTCACACAAAAAATGTAAATAAAAATTTACCCTATAATTACGTAGCGAATTTGTTCTGCTATTAACCTCACATTTCATATCAAAATCTCAGTCGTTGTACAGAATATCCACAGTTACATCTAACAAAATATTATACTATAAGGCACATCTATAGTTTACTTCCATCTACCACCGATGAATTTTATAAGTCATCAACAGCAGGAATTGTCGATTTAGCAATATCCTCAGCACTTGGGCTTTGATAGCTGGCAGCACTAGGTGTATTATCTGCAGTGCTCTGTACATAGATTTCATTGTATTTAGGAGGAGGTCCTAAAAGACCTGGGGCAGGAGGATATATTGTACCGTGATTAACATCCAATGGTGGTGCTGATGGTTGATTCAAAGGCTCTAAACGACGTGGTGGATTGTTTGCATTTTCATATGAACCTGCAGGGGGTATGTCAGTAATAACTGCCGGAGGGAGATTATTAACTTGATAATTATATGCTGGTGGTTGGAAGGAATACCACGGCTGCTGCGGGGCAAAAGCAGGGTTGTAATACGTCTGTCCTGTTGGCACTTGACCACTAATAATTGGAGCAGGAGGTCCTAATGTATGGGTCATGTTTTGAGGTGCTTGCAAATTATGTGACGTATGGCCTAGTGAACGGCCCCTGTTCTGAGGCGTCTGTCCATTATATCTTTGAGGGCCTGAATTGTGATTTACGTTCCCAGAGACAGTAGGTACTGCCGTGTTGTGTGAAACTGTGGCTTGTGTTTTCTTTTTGTTACCAATAACACAACAACCGGAAACAAAGCAACATACAACAAATACAACACCGACAGCAATACCGACGATACCTGAAAATGGAAAATAAAGAGTTCAAACTCTGGTTGTTGTTTTCCCTCGTACTTTCAGTATAAGCATAACAGTATGTCATTCGTGAAGGTTACATTCTATCTTATCCACGAATTGGCACTAACGAGCTCATAAGGGATGTTTAACGACACCCCGCGCTCATTTAAAAATGTGGTGCAATATTTCTAAACATTGTCTAAAGATAACTATGGATTTTGAAAATCCTAATACAGTTCTGCCTAAATCCTTCATTGACGATAAACATCAATAAAATGGGTTCGATCTTATTCCTACTTCTAAGATATTTGCTAACCTCTCATAAAATTGGCCGTTTTACTTTGAACTTTTAGTTAAATTTTGGACTAATTCTATATCCAAAACTGAATTTTACTTTTAGTATAGCAGATCTTAAATTATCAAGAGGTACTGTTGATGAAATTCTTTTTTCTGTTTTTATTAAGCGGGAAGAGTGGAACTGGTGGTCATTTGACCTCATATTTTGCTCATAGCAATCATTGATCTTTTTTGATAGTAATTAAGTGTTGGTCCCCTGGAACAAAATCTCATATGCTTCCACTGTATATTTTGATCGATGTTCCAGCACCGTCAATATCTTCCTCTCTTACTCCGAGCTCTCTTACTCTTAATAAAGTAATAATCAGTGTTGAACTACTGCTCTTGAAATACTTTTCCTTACGACTTACCACCAGTGGACAGTCCAACATATGCGTCATCAGATGGCCATGGCGACCAGTTATTCCAGGCATCAGTTGTACTGCTACTAGACGGCATTTGACCAGCATCCAATGTATGCCATGACAACGAAAACCCACGTTCATTTACGCTAGAATCTAAAATTATGATCAATACAAGGAACTGTTAGTTCTGTTACTTGATAAAAACTTACTAAAATATTTCTACCCAAAATTCGTGGAACAGAATCATCAAAAACACACCAAATATAAATTGTTTTAGAGCTGCAAATGTGAGATTGACATTACTCATACGAGATGGAGACAAAAGATCAAACACCACAAACGATCAAGAAGAATAGCATACGAATTTTAAAAAGACCAGATCCATGCTTATCTTGAATAATCGATACAACGCTATCAAGAATTCATTGGTAAAACCTTTATATAGGTTCAATATAATGATAGATACATAACGTAATGTATATCTACAAGATTAACCGAAACATTGCCAACATGGAGTAATAAATTGAGCCTTACCTGAATGCATAAAAATCTTGATTTGGTGGCTGTTGGTGCTTAAATAAGTGCCAGGCTGTTCATCTCCTTGCCATTTAACAAGCTCATTATCGTAACCATACTGCTGGTCTATGATCTAAAACAACACTATATTCGGTCAATATTCTGTTAATTATCTAACAATATTCTTACTGTGTAGTGACGCCAAAAGACTGTAGTTATCGAAAGAAATTAGGGTCAAAACGTCTTCTTATGGATACGTTCTAAATATATTTAGAACACGTTCTAATTATTTAGTACACGTTCTAAATACATTTAGAACGTGTACTAAATATATTTAGAACGTGTATTAATTATATTTAGAACGTGTTCTAAATAATAAGAACGTGTTCTAAATAATTAGAACGTGTTCTAAATAATTAGAACGTGTTATAAATATATTTAGAACGTGTGCTAAATATAATTAGAACGTATATTAAATATTTAGAACGTGTACTAAATATAATTAGAACGGGTACTAAATATTTAGAACGTGTCTATAAGAAGACGTTTTGACCCTAATGGCTTTCGATATGTAGTAAACTACAGGCACGTTGCTTTACAAACTGTCGCTATTCAATGGCTCTTTCAAGATTGCTCGTGGCAATCCAGTCTGAATAAATCCTTGCGTGAGTGTTCCGTACCTTCTCAACTAACGTCGTCGTACAGAGCACTTACATGGATTTTGTCAAGACTGGTGGCAATCATGAAGATAGTTTTAATACGTTCAGCTTGTCGTTTTCTTCATTTTTGTCATGAATTGATAAACAGTCACTCAGTTTTACTCAAACAATTATTTATATAAGTAAATAAATAATATATTGATTTACATATATTTTGACATCAAATATATATTAAATAAATATTTATTCAGCACTACAATTTCAAGAAGCGATTTACCAAGGTGGCAGGCGTATTTTGCAGTTATTTTTTAAAATGGCATTAAAATACCATAGGATCTAAGGAGCTATTCACAACAGGGTATAGTTTTCATTTACCATAGGGTATATTATTGGTAACCACTTTTTATTACAGGATGTAGTTTGTACTTGTATTCACCATAGGGTGTGCATTTCGGACAAATTATTTACAACAGAGTATACTTTCTGGATTTTTTTTCATTTACCACTGCATATTTTGGGTAAGCGTTGTTTACCGCAAGGTCAGGCTTATTTACTCTGGGCGTATACCATCCGCACCATTATGGAGATACTATAACGGGTCTCGACCTGCGGTATTACGCCGTATATAATAACTGTTCAATCGGCTGAATCGGTCTCGACCTGTTATATCTTCATAATGGACTCGAAACTCCATATTAATCGGAATAATTAACCTCAATATAAATGCAAATTAGCACTTACCGTGACGTAATCACAACAACTCTCGGTTTTGAAATCGTTGATGATGAGATAAATGTGTCTGTTGTTTAATACGGTAACGTACCACGCCAAGCTGAGGTCAGCACCGTAATCCCCGCTAGAGTAGCCGGGGGATGTTATCGCACCGGTTTCAGTGTAGTAGTACATGTCTGTTAAACCTATTAAAAAAAACATAAAACAAAATGTCTGTACGGTTTTTCAATATAAATTAGAATTGCATTTTTAGCACGAAATGTGTTTTCTGAAACGTTATTCTGTATGCTAATTTTATAAGGTTGCACCTTGTGATTTTGAGCGATTTTTTATTAGACAAACAATAACAATATCTTCCTCCATAACCTGCTATAACCACATGGGCCGGGTACGTACTATATGTTGAATACAATAGTTGAATAGGGGATTTGCCACCTAAAATAAGTCATCTTTTCACTAAGAAATCCTTAAAATGGGTCCATTTTTCACAGAACAATTCCAGAAATGAGTTTATTTTCTTTACAAAATTTCCGATGGACTGCATTTGTAGCGAAAATTTTAAAAATGCATCCTTTTTTCGAATTTTAACCCTAGAAATTCCTTTTGGAAAACAAAAGCACTAGAATGGTGGAATGTTTTGTTTTGGTGTTAACCCGGTATTCTGTTCTCAGTTTTAACTATTAGCAATATTGTAAACTGTTCTTATATTATAAAAATATGATACTAATTGAACACTTTATTTCTTTTCCGTTGACAGAAGAATAGAATTAAGCATTCTAATCCAGAAACCGATTCAAAACTGCTTTTTTTTAAATTTCCTTACAAAACTATTAAATTAATACAAAATCCGCCTTAGATCAAAAATGCGGACCATACTAATTACAGGGCAGATGTTAGACATGTAACCCAACCATATATTGTTTTCTATCTAATTTGTCTAATCTCTTTTGCGCTTAAATACATGTATGTACCAAGCAATGTTTTACTGCACTGTATTTTGAACATGGAACTGAATATGCACTCCAGATAATCTTACCGGAAACATAGTTGTTAGCGACAGTTGTGCTGGTTATCACTGTGTTACAATCACTGATCGTGATATCATCGATGGCGTAATCACCTTGATAGTCATTGCCCCGAACACCTTCAAATATGATCTGAAAATATCCGTATAAAGAGGAATGCTTAAACTAACTACTGTCAAGAATCAAGCAAATGGTTACATGCAAATTTACATGATGGCATAACAATAACCAAACACACAATAACTTGAAGTCAATTTAAACCCCAATGGTACTCATGGTGTTTTGACTACGGGGATATGCCGCCCAGCCCAATCCAAAATTTTAATTTGCATACTCCAACCCAATTTTTTGAAATATTAGAGTAGCAATCCAAATTTTGTGAAATATAAGGGTGGCAGTCCAAAATTTTTAAATATTTGAGCAGCAATCCATTTTTGAGCAAACTGACCGATACAAATCAAATTCCAAAATATATTTATGGATTCATGTATGTGGTGTGGTGACAACTTTATCGTAATAGTTACGATTACTGAAGGGAGTGGCTTGTTTTGACCTGTTTTTTTTCATTTACAGAATGATTTCAAAGAATTGAAGATACTATCAATAGCTTAGAATTAAAATACTTAACCAAAATTAACAAACGTTACATATATCATCTGACTTTAATATTACAAATCAATGCTCAAATAAGTTTTCAAAATTAAAAACTATCAGCGATATCATATTACGTAACATGGTACGTAGTTTCTATTGTGTAATAAGTAATAGCGAACTCCATAGAGAACAATGAATTTATATAATTGATTCAGCAGCATTAAATTAAACATTAAAAAAACAAATAGGATACATGCATTTTAAAACACTATCAAAATATTTACCTTAGCGTAAGATGTTATTATTCGAAAAGTTTCATGCCTCCAGTAATTACTACTACTTGTCCCATAGTCGTCAAATATACTGTAAGATGATACATAGTTCGGGGATGATTTGTACGAGACATGTAAAGAACCTAGAGCTGTGCCATATCCATGCCAGTAGAAAGAAAGTTCTATGCAACCAGTGCTACTATACATAATGGGGGACTGTAGTATAGCACGGTCACCAGTCTTTCTCTGTAAGAGAAGGAGTGAGTATATAAAAAACTTTAACGCCTTGCAAGTTATCAAAAATTCATTACTGGTACAGTGTATTCCGTTTTTATAAAAATATGCAACAAAGTCCACCTACCACAGTTTAGATAAGGTGTCTAGTGGAAATATATTTTCGTAACAAAAGAGCTATTGCAATAACAGTGACAGATAACGCAAACTAACATGAAAATGAAAGAACAGTTAGGTATTTTCACAGAAAATCTTGTTAACATCTCCAAATTAAATTAATTTTTATTACGGAAGTTACCGGTGACGAAGCTTCAATGTAAGCGTAATAGCCACTGCATGTATGATCACAGTCAGGACCGGTCCCACTGGAGGAGGTTGAATCTATGTTTAACGTCCAATCAAAATTATCATTATTCATATTCTGGAAGCTGCACCAATCAGTTGAATACTGGAAATTGCATACAAAAGGTCCTGCAATAAAAGAAAATACAGCGAAGTTTCTTAGTTTTTCTGTGAACGCAAACTAACCAATAAATATCACGTTTCCGACATAATATAGCACCCAAAGCACGAGTTAATCAATTTCCTTGGGATGTCACTCGAATCCTACATGGACACGCCTGCTCTTTACCAAATACCAAGTAATAGAAGTGGTATCGCTATAGAAACCGGTAGATATAAAAGAGTTCCATCAAACGATAGATTCTGTATGTACATAATACACTGTGTAAATAGGGTGTGTATAGGATGAAGAACATGTTATTACTATTTTTGTCAATTTTTATCAAGCTCTGGGATCAGATTTGTTTAGGGATATTAATAACACGTTCCCAGATGTTATTGAAAAATCATACGAAGAAAAATTTGTTTTAATCACAAAAAACAAAAAATGTGCAGACTCGAGCTAAAATTATTTATAATATGCTAGAAAAAAGAAGGGACGACATCTATGCTGTGCGGGGTTTCTTTCACTTCTAATTGTTTCTTTCTGGTACTTTGCGTAATTATTCTTTTATATTCAATTACTTATGTGATTTTTTTGTTGTTTCAGTTTTCTTATTTTGTATGTACATTTGATACTTTATTGTCTCGCACTGGCTAGTGCTTTTTAAATGTATTTGTTTATTTTATTACCCAGGTGAGACACAGATAAAGTTTTTCTTATTATAATTATCTTATCTATAGAAATTCGTTTTCATATAAACATGGGTATAGCATGTTTGAGATGTCGGCGCCTCATCTTTTCTGGAGACGAAACGGAATAATTCCAGATGAAGATCGAGAACTATTTGTTTTATAAAGGAGTGATAAATGGTGCCGGTCGCATTGCATGGTTGTTTTGGGGCTTCTGCAGACTATTCACTAGCATGTGTAGGTAGCCGCAGCACCCAACTTTAATTGCATTGTTAAAGGTATCCGTTACAAATTCAAAAATGAACTTATATTGCTATACATTAAGCACAACATTTAAGCTTGAAGCTGATTTCGTATTTCATCAACAGGGTTGTCTTTTGTATAGGGAGTTCCAATGGCAAAAGGGAACCTTTGCTAGACTTTATAAATAGGCTCGATTGACGTGCCTGCAATTTACAATCAATACGTGTTCATGTAAACAATGACTATTTCTCACAACGTCTCGAACCAGAGACCCTCTTGGAATTGTTAATTTGGATGATTATTTGACTTGCCACATGGCCAAATCATGCAGCATAACTTGCACCATCTAATCTTAATGCTTACATTTTACGTTTTTGTTACATTGTATGTATCTATAGTGATCTGATATAGTCACAATGCCTTATATTATGACATCAGTATGTAGGTGCTTACCTGAATCTAGATTGACATCGAAAATGTTAACTAGGTTGACTGCAGTTGTAAGCACTCCACAATCTGCGATCTCAATCTGATCTATTGCATAGTCGCCATACGCCGCACCACCTGATACACCGTCAAAGCTAACCTGTAGAAAGAAAACACAAGTGCTGTTTACATGTACATAAGCTTCTTTTTGTTTTCGAATTCCTAAGCAGTCCACACGTTTTTCAATATGCTATTTTATTTCTTCAAAAGAAAGTCCCTATATTTATATATAAACTGTTTAAAAGAGTTTCAGTTGCAATATTTCCAAATATCTTGCATCCAACTTTGATGCACCAGTTTTTTAGTCATTGCGTCTTATCGGAAATTTACGACAAGAAGGACCTGTGTTAATTAAGAACAAAGGTACTGTGTGCAACAGCATGAATATTACAGTAGCGTGAATTTATTGTTACAATAATTATTATGAATAGGTCATTCATCTTGTTTTGGTAATTAAATGATAAATTCACGAATGAACCCACTCGACCCATTTAACTAAGACAGCGAGTGTCTTTAGCTGATTTATTATTTTTAATATCTATGCTATGCCCTCGTAATTAACAGGCTTGGTGAGACATTATAATTGTTATAATAGTCCGGGTTATTCTGAAGATGATTTTTGGATTAAAAATTACTAGATTTAAGATTTGAAACTAGTTAAATATTAACTTCATATGTGATTGGAAACTTGTATTCTTGTTTCATGTATCATACTTACCTGGAACGCCACCGTTTCATACACATTGAAACTAATGTAATTCCATTGATCAGCATTGACATTATTTGCCGACCACACTAGATACGTGTATGTATCATAGCGTACTACATACGAGCTCAGGCTCCCTAACCGGGACCCGTATGAGTGATAGTAGAAAGAAACTGACATGCATCCAGACGGTGCTACCAAGGCAGGGCTAAGAAGACGTGCTGTATTCCCAGAACTTGTTCCAGATACTTCTGCAAAGCGAATGTTATATGGATTGTATGTACGATTACAAGTTGGTTGGTTCTTAGAGTCGCATATTAAACGTTCTGATTCTATGTTTGCCATGCACAACTGAATGCGTAGGCATCTTACAGATAGCGATTTAAATTTGCTTAATTGATTCATAGTAGGATTTGTAATAAATTCGATGAAATTATTATTTTGGGGTTTCAAATTAGTAATTGCAAATACAAACTGTTATTCCTCCCCTATTGTTCGCCATGCACGAATGCGTAGTAGGCGTGTTATAGATAGCGATCTAAATTTATTTTAAAAAAATATTAAGGACCTCTAATAAATTCGATGAAGTATTTTTCCCCTTCAGATAATAATTGCAAGTACGAACTATAGTGCGTCCACTAATGTATGATGGAATTAAATCACCTCTCACAAAATATAAAACAGGATACCTGCACACATTAAATAGACATATTTCATAGATTTTAAATTGAAATAAAATACTTAATCTCTCGCAACATTTTGTATGTGAATTTTACATAGTAAAACAATTTGCTAAGATGATGAATTTGTATTTTAACGGTAATTAACATGTTATTTTATACAGTACTGGATCAATCTACAAAGCTGGTTCCTTTAAATGTTTAAGCTGCATAACCTGAAATTCAATGTACTCTAAGGCATACCTATATACATGTAGTAGCCATACCAGCCATACCCATAACCTGGCCCAGTATTGACACTGCCAGTGCTTCCTGTGTGAATGGTCCAATCAAAATCGTCAGTTTGGTCCTGAACAAAGCCGCATATATCCGGAGAGAAAGTACCGAAGTCGCAAATGAGGGAATTTAAACCTGGAAGGTTGATATTAAATTAATTTTGGTTTCATGACGTTCGTACTGCACTTCTTGATAATCCAACATGCGAGGATTGCCGAACCTGAGTCTGGACTCTTTGGTATCCATTTTAAAAACCAAAAGTGGCCAATGTTACAATGTAACTACTTATAACTGTGAAGAAGTAGGCATGGCTGACAAAATACGCCATAATTAAATAGCTTTGAGAACTGTCTTTACGCTTCATGTTATAACTGGAGAGAAACATAATACCGCACCTGTAACTGTTACGTTGGTTGTACTATTCGACGTAACACGCACGTTGTCGATAGCAAAGTCACTAGACCAACCATGGCCAACAATGCCTTTGAAAGATAACTGTAAGCAGCAGAACATTATAGTACAATACAATAACCAGCTAAAATTTACTTTAAATACATTCATTCGTGATGGTTCCGTACTGTAGGTTTATACTGTTCAACAATTAACAGGACTGTTGTATTTCATTGAGTGACCGAAGCATTGCCACAGATGATGATAATGAAACAAATTAATAAATATTATACAACAAACTTTGAATGCATGGCATGTCAATGAAATGTGTTATATAGCTTAAATACATGCGATGAGTATGCTACGCGTTTTACTTACAGAGAAAGGATTCAAAGCATTAAAGGAGATCACTTCTGGAATCCAGTTGGTGTCAGACGCCGAACTGTGTATTGACCGCTGCCATAATATAGTAACAGCACCTATAATATATGAAATATGCAGATTACATCAAAACTCCTCATGTACATAACAATGATAAAAAAGTTATTGATACACTGTATTATATGCCGCGGATTGTGTACATATGTGATATCATATTAATAAAATAATTCAATCACTGGATAATAAACTGGATGAGCATATAGGTAAAAAGAAGTTCGTTTTCATACTTCAAATCATTCGGGCATGTTCCATTTAACTCAGATCTACCGCCACATTAAAAAAGACTCGTGTTTGAGATGTGGATTAAGCATAAATGTACAAATTAAAGTACAGTTGTTTGCCTACAAAACTTTGACCATAACAACTTACCACGCGAAAACGTCGATTTTTACAGCAATGCCAACAGTTATCTCGTCATTTTTCACAAGAGATTGGTTCACACTTAATGTCGATGCAAACTCATGGGTAGCATTGTAATTGTAAGCGTAAAATTCTTATACATTTGACTGATTCCAAGTGAGCGTGCTACGAATTTCTTTTGAGGTTAAAACACATCAATGTAAATATATTGAACAAATTATTAAAAAAGTGCCGTACGCTTTAGACAAATGAGAGACATGATAACCCGGCCATGATACTCACCACGCATTTCTTAGAAAACGCATTTACGACAGGTATGAAAAATTAAGGTCGTAAATTTTTCCATATTTATTGACCACAGGAATTTTGCACAGGGTATCTATTTCGGGAGAGTTATTTACGACAGGGTATATTTTTCATGTTTTTTCATTTACGACAGGGTGTATTTTTGGTGATCTTCATTTACCATAGGGTCAGGGCTTATTACCCTGGGCCGCACACCCCTACCAACTTTTCTGTCAAGTACCCCCCCGGCTAAGCACGTTCACGCGCATACGCAATTAGGGTTACATTTTTCGACACAATATACAAAAGGTACCTTATATAATTATATGATTAACTATATGCGTTTAGGTTCTCGAAATCAATCAAAATCCGGATCAAAACCGCCAAACCACTTGACCAAACTTCGTCTCAAATGTTAATTTGTGATCAAGTTGGAGTGAATTCAGTTTCCTGGGTATATCGTCCAAAAAAAAATCTCCACGCTTTTGGGTATTTAAAATTTCTTCCAGTCAGTGAAAAGGGGTCAAAATAGGAAACGCAATTAGGGGCTTTTTCAAAAACCCATTCACGCTCATGGGTACCAGTATTATATTTGAGTCGGACCCCCCGGGATACCATGTAACAAATACTGGTTTTAAAATGTTCTTTGAGCAGTAACACCTATTTATGGGTTTGATTGTGAAACTTACCAGTGAATGCGTCCTCGAGTTCTACTTTCAGTTCTCCCATGTCGTCGCCTTTAGCCATTTGATAAAACTCTAGCTTGTAGTCAGAACCAGAGGGAAAACGAGGTGTCTGTATTGTTGCAACATCGTTATAATTCTAAAAAAAATACATGAAAGATCAGCATACGTTTTCATTCTGCTTTATAAAAATAAGTATTCAGTTAAATTTAATTAGCTATGGAACAATATGTGAATAATTATAAATATTACTTTCGACGTCATCATGATACCGCTTATGATAACTCTGGTGCTCATCTATTTAATGTATATCACCCAGTTCACAATTCTCGTGGCATAAATAGCGCGATATGTAACACTTTGGTTGACAATGTATTAGTTTTAACTAATTTTATTAACTTCAAGAGACAGTTGAAAATAAATTATTGTACCAACTTTTGCAGCAACGAATCTAGTTTTAATGCTGTAATTTTGCACG
>JAOXYB010112269.1:0-20655 GCA_028565635.1 Phoronis ovalis
ACAAGTCAAAATGCAGATTGTTTGTAATGTTCATGTAAATCACTTTGAAGATTTTCCCTCTATTATCAACCTTACAAAGATAGCTTTACAACTACAGAAACTACATCATATGATGGGCATCTGTCTGCACCCGCAGACCTCTTGTTTGACCAAATTAACAGACAGGTTCTGGTTTTTAGATCAAATTAGCAAAGAGGATCTGCTTTTTGACCGAATTAGCAGAGTGGATCTGGTTTTTGAATAAATAAGCTGAGCTGATCTGGTTTTTTATTAAAATATACCGATTTTCCAATACACATAATTTAGCAATCACATTTTTTAGCAAACAAAAAGTTGAGCAAACCATTTTTTTTTGGCAGGGAAAACTAGTTGACAGGATCCAGGTTTTAATTAAGCCTGTGCTGCAGGCACCTACCAAAAATTTTGTGAAGTACTCCTGCACAAACGTAGCCACCAACATGGTGTTACCTATAAATTATATGTATTATCCTTTATCAGTAAAATAGTCTTCTGAGGCTGATCTACAGTGATGTCCATATATATATTTTGACATAAATGACTTTTATATTCTTATTTGGCTGCTATCTTTATCAAAATCATCTTATTATATGTTAAGTAATGTGGGAAGATATTAGGAATATGTGGGGAGCAACAATTATTTAAGTATAAGCGATGTAGTAAGAAATGAATATAAAAGATGCTTTAAATAGATATTCAAAGTATTATCCCATGAAACGTTAATTTTACTTCCAAATTAAAATAGATTCTGCAGTTTGGTAATATATGTAAAAATATCTCATTCTGTATTTGTTCTAACATGGCAAAGTATTACAAAAAACTTCAGAAATTAATTTGTTATGTTTCAGATATGGTAGAGTCAACACTTGCCGTAAACTACTAGAGAGTGTTCAAGGTCCTCACATCATAAATGAAACAGATAGGGAAGGATTGACCTCTTTACATATTGCAGCACAGAATGGTCATACTAAAGTCGTTTCTTTATTAATGCAGAAAGGAATACTTTTGCATAGGTATGCTTATAACTATAAATATTGTAAGTTATTATAAGATTATAATTTTATCATAAAAGTAAAAAAAAAATTTATGCAGATTTTATGGAAGTAGTTGATCAATTGTTATGCCAAGCATGTAGTTGTACGCTAGGCGTTGTCGTTGTTGCTGGCATTGTACGTAACACTTTATTTGTCTTATGAAAACAGCATTCTTTTTTACCCGATCAGCTTCATATTTGGTAAAGGATAAAAAGAGGTCAAAGAGCAGGCCACTTGTAATTTTGACCTTGATTACTTCCAATGTGGTTGACTGGTGGCCATGTTTGTTCCCAAGAGAACACATCATTTTGTGTCTATAGCCGCAAAGATGAGCACTGCCTGGATGATTCAAAGGTGTTTCTAAGAAGATCATAGATTGACGTACCTAATAGGCTAGGTCATTTTTAATTTTGACCTTGATTACTTCCAATATGGTGGCCATGTTTATTCCCAAGTGTCACGATGCGTCTATAACCGCAAAGACGAAGCACTGCCTGGGCAATTCAAAGGTGTTTCTGGGAAGGCCATAGATTGGTTGGGCCTAATAGGCTAGATGACATTTTAAAATGACCCTGAGAAGTAGGTCAAATGCCAGTACGAATCTTCAACATTTCCTATTGTGCATAACATCTTCTTTGTCTCACAATAACTTCGTCAGTTTGAAGCTGATCAAATAAAAACTGAAGGATTAAGTTATTGTAAGACAAAGAAAATGTTACACGCAGTGGAAAATGAAGCTGATCAAATAAATACAGGTCAAAGTACATGTCCATTAGAAGTGTAACTGAAGTGAATCACTTCCAAGATGGCTGTCTGACTACCATCTTTGCTCTCACTGTTGTACTTTACAATACCAGCTTCAGTATTTATCTGATGAGCTTCGTATTTACTACAGAGTAAGTGCAGGTCAAAGTACAGGTGAGTTGTGATTTTGAACTGGATTACTTTCAATATAGCTGACTAGCAGCCACATTTGTTGCTGAGAGGGCACATTATGTGGTGCCACTTTCCAGAAAAACAAATTGCATTGAAAAGTGGAGTCGTGAAAGTCATAGGTTGGTGGGTGTATTAGGCTAGGTGACATTTCATGTGGTACAGGGTAAATACAGGTCAAAGTACAGGCCAGGTATGAAATTTACCTGGATCCAATATGGCCAACTGGTGGCCATATTTGTTCCTGAGAAGGCATGTCATGGTACGTCAATGGCCCTAAAGACGAAGCGCTTAAATGATTTGAAGGTGGTTTAAAGAAGGCCAAAGGTGGGTAGGTGTCATAGACTAGGTGGCATTTTAGAATTACCTTGAGAAATGGGTCAGACTGCGAGGCCAAAACTTCAACATTTTTTGCAGCTGTCAAGCTACTTGTGCCCATATTGGAAAACTCTGATATGTATAGAAATCATTTTAAATCAGAAGGTAAATGGAGGCCAAAATATAGGGCAGTGTTAATTTTGACCCGGATCACTTCACGTATGGTCCACTGACAGCCATGCATATATGTTCCTAGATTGCCTGGATAATTTTACTGATACATGGAGAGATCGCTTAATTTAAAACTACTTCACAGTGATGGGCATCTGTCTATACAAAAGTAGACTTCTTGTTTTTTGCTAAAAGAGGGTTCTCATTATTATATGAAATAAGAATAATGATACGTTAAATTTCTGGTGATTAGTTTACACCGGTGGTAGTCCTGCAGTGTCTCACACAATGGTTTTCAGTAAAAATCCTAAACTATTTGTTACATGCTACAGTAAAAATTGCAAACTCCCTAGTTTTCTAGCCACCACAGAAAGAACTTTCAGTGCAGGTTTGAGTCTAGAATCTGACCACTGGTTTAATTACCAAACAAGGCTGATGTGTTTACATATAACATTAGTTGATTATTGAGCTTTTTTGAATGCATTTTCTTATATAATCAATCAAATCCTTTTTAGGGATAATAATGGAAGCAGTCCGTTACATTTGGCTGCAGAAAATGGCTATACCCAGACGATGAAGTTGTTACTTGGTGTTCATCCACATCTCGTCAATGTAGTCAATAATGATGGGGTATGTGAAGTTGTGATTTGTGACCTGCAGTATTTTGTATCAAGCTTTGACAATTTTCCCATTGTCTCATTCAATAAGAAAACATGAACTGTTGTTATTCTTTATTTTGATGAACACAACTCTGCAATGTATACAGTTTTAAAAAGAAAATGACCAGTAGGTTAATTATGTTTAAGAGCTGTTTGTTGATTCATTTGCTGAAATAATTTGCGAGATTAATACTGAGCACGCATTCCTTAATTCCTATGATATATCAAATTAAACAATTCCTTAATACAAAAATTTTGGGGACTGTTTTTGAATTAGGTGAACAGCTGTCAAGATATGCCCACGCCAGTTGCATACAAATATTTTACCTGTTCATTGTTACCCAGTCATAATTTTAAAATCACTAATACGTTAAACATTTTCCCATAAATTATTAATTTGCTGTAATTATTGTTTAGGACACAGCACTGCATATTGCTTCACGAGAAGGCAAACCTAATGCTGTCACGCTGATGATGAGCTTAGATGCCGAATTTCTCAGGAATAATGAAGGTCAAGGATTCTTTGATATTGCCATTAAAAACAAGCATAAAGATGTTGCCATGGCAATTATAACTCATGACAGGTAAACATAATGTATATATTAAATGGTTACACCATGCTAGTCCATACAAGATAAGAAGAAATTAAAGAAAAGATGTAAAGTGTTCATACAACAGCACTTTTAATTGTACTTGTGCTTGCTAACAAGTCATAGCTTCATTTACTTGCATGATTAAAAATTCTTCCTTTTGCAAAACTGGTAGACCCCTAGTAGTAGTTACATTATAGTTTATTGCATTTAAAATTATAGTTTTGATAAATAAACAAAAATCGACATCATTTAATATATATTAAGGTGGAGATATATAGAATATCATGAATGCCATGTATGCCCGAGGTATTTTTGTTTTTCCCACAGATGGAAGGAAGCTATGAGCAAATACTCTTCAAGTTTTGGATCTCCGATGTATGGCTTGATTCAGTATCTTCCAGAAGTGTGCTTGGTCAGTTTTTTTTATGAATGATACTACAGCATCTTTTTAATAATATTTATAGCTAGTCAAGGTTAAGAAACCTCAAATAAATATGTATAACTAGAGCATGGATCACAGTGCTCACATAAAAAGAAAAACAACTAAATGATGTAAGAAATATCAATTACATTGATTGGTAACTGCTCAATGACATATTTTTATTAACAATACTACTTGTTACTATATCTTTATAGTTAATTAGTTAGGTAAGCAGAGAGAGACAAGACCTTGGGTCAAATTGTTCACTATAAAGGAAAAGAATGATTACGTAATAATCATAACTTGGCTACTTGACATACAAAACTTCCCTTCATATCTCATTTGGTCTGGAGTTGCTTCTTGTAACTCTTGGGGCCCAGGGAAGAGGGCAAGCAGTATGAAAGTGCATGGGTACCCATGCTCCAATATTAATATTAATCGTCATATTGACCTGTTGAAAAAAGTAACATCTAAGACAGCTAGTGACTAAAGTGAATAAACTGTATTAACCTATATTGAGCTAATGAAGTGAAAGTTAGGGACGACCCAAAGAAAGTGTCATACCTTAAAAAACACTCTTTCCGAAACATATACCAAAAGGTATACGTAGTGTAACGTACAGTCCGACAGCTAAAAGATATACCATTTCACACTTCCATATTGACTGCCCCCTGGTCTCTCGGGTAATTAAAGCTAATTTCATCTCCTTAATGGTGTAATGTCCTGCGTCCTCGGGCTTCGGCCTTGTCCGGGGGTCTGCACCCAAAATGAGACTCGGGAGAACGAGATATTTAGAGATTCTCGTACACTCGCTCTCTCCTGTAGCTGAATTCCAACTGTAAAGACGTACAATAAAAGCCTCTTGCTACCTGACGACACGTTATACCTACTATTATCTACCTTACAATTGACGACCAGCTACCTACCACATAGAACAGTCCGGTGACAAAGAACTATCACCCTACAACGTACACTACAAACTGTATGGTAGAGACAACCAAATAAGACCGTTACAATGGCGCCAGTTTTCTTTTTGACAAGTGACATAAAAATATGATAATTTATTTTTCAGTCTGTGTTAGATAGGTGTAAGAGTCATCCTCCTCTAAATACAAAAGCGAAAGATTTCTATGTAAGTACAGAAATGTCTCAACTGTATTGCTTTACTATTGTGTTTTGCAATATGTCAGAAGTAGGAAATTACTTCGTAGTGACATGTGTTTAGTAGTAATAAATAATAGTAAGAACAGTGTTATGAAAACATGTTAAGCCAATTTTATATTAATTATAAATTAGAAACTGTACTTTTCATTGTCTGTGATTTATTTTCAGTATAAGTATGATTTTCAATATTTACAATGTCCAATATCCTGTGCAAAACAGTATGATGCAAAGAGCAAAAGTAAGCTTGGAGAATTCCAACCACTTCTGGCACTTAATGTGAGTATATATAGCTAGGACTGGTATAGTCTTAATTTTAATTTCAATTCTACCCAAAAATGTAACTGCTATGTTTTTCTGAGACCACAGCATAGATTAAAAAAGAAATTAAGATAGTATTACCCTTTGATTGGCTGGCTGTTAAAGTAGTACATGTACATGTACATGCTATACTATACAACATAATATGAACATATATGTGCCCTTGTTTTACTGATAATTAAATCACTTTGATCCTAACTTCTTTGCTGGCTGGCTTTATGTGGGTATTATAATACTAATAAAAACACATTTCTTTCAAAAAATATTGACACACCCAAAAGCTTACTGTTATCTTAAAATGCCTCATTGTGTATATATAGTTATCAAAATCTTTCAATAAATTTTGATATGTGCTGGTTAATCAAATTTGCACAACAAGGTCCAGACTGGTATCCAGGCTATACTAGGTGTATACGTAGAATTTTCTAAGTTTGTGAAAAGCGTTTTCTCACAGTTATTCAATTAGGGCCTCTGCCAACTTGCTGAAGACAAATTAGTGCTGGTTATATTGTTGTCTTGTATGCATTGTCAGCATCCACGTCACTTTATTTCTATAACAGCTTCAATTTTAAGCGTTCGGCACAGGGTAAATACAGGTCAAACTGCAGGGTGGTTATAATTTTGACCTTAGTTACTTCCAATATGACATATTGGTTGACTGCTGGCCATGTTTATTCCAGAGAGCATGTTATTTATAGTGTTAGTTGCAGGAAAGACGAAAAATTGACTAGATGATTCGAAGGTGGATTCATAAGGATCACAGGCGGGTGGGTGGATTAATTAGGCTAAGTGACATTTTAACATGACCTTTAAACTTGCAGGGGTCAAATGCCTATCTGAATCTTGGTTGTGCATAACAATTTCTTGGTCTTGAAATCAGTTTTTATTCGATCAGCTGTATGTTTAGTACAGGTATACAGGTCAAAGTACAGGTCATATAATGTTGATCTGGATCACTTCCTAGAGTGCACTGACTGCATGGACAATTCGAAGGTAAATTCATGAAGGCTATAAGTTAGTGGACGCTTAAGGCTAGTTCACATTTTAAAATGACTTTGAGAAGTAGGTCAAATGCCTATCCAAATCTTTGGCATTTAGCGCATCCAGTACTTTGCTTTACATATTTAACACTTAATGGAACTACTTCTGAAATTGCACTGCCTATATATACAAATCATGGCTACAAATCACAGACGTACCACAAAGTACACTACAAAGTGATGTAATCCTATTAGACATGACAAATGTCTTATTATATAATATCAAGAAAGCAAATTTTACTTCATCTGGTTATAATTAATATATAAACCATAAAACGATAACTTCATTGTATCCTACATATTTTGCAGCACATGGTTAAATATAATCGAGTTGACTGCTTATCTCATCCAGTGTGTGTGGAATATCTAGCAATGAAATGGTATGTAAATATACTGTGTTGTGAAGCCTAGAAATAACCCTTCCTTGTTATGACAATTCTACTTACTTTTTGAGGAATTTCCCTCAGCTTATATGTACCGGTATATTAGAAAACGCTGCTATGAAAATCTTCTAGAAATCTGCTCATTCTGAACTAGCTCACGACAATCCACAATAATAAGATGAGTAAATATACTACAGATTCTGCTGTGTGATACCTAACTTAAAGTTTTATTAACTCACTGACAGCTACATGTAGGTCACAGGATAAAAGCTATACATCTACATATAAATTTGTTTCCTAGGTATTTGTTCTACAATAAAAAAAGTCAATCTAATATACTTTTAAAACACCTTTATTAAGAAGTAAAAACAAGCCACCTATGAAGTCTATACATATCAAAAGTTCCCAGTGCACATTTTCTGACAAGATTTTGATGGGAATTAATTTATACAAAAAAGAACACAAATCCAACTGGAGGAATCTGAAATGTACTTAATTTGTGTGAATACATTATTAAACCACCTGAGAAAATCATTTGCCATGTAAAATACTTTTTATTTGTTTACACTTTGTTCCAATACAAAGTCGATCACAATTTACCTAATAAACATGATGTCCACAATTTCTTGTTTTTTTAATTATGTAAGTTGTTTTTTCCATTGTTTCCATTACATTGACCACTCTGTTACAGGCGCGCCTATGGACTCTGGTTTCATGGTTTTAACCTTGTACTCTACTTGTTGTTTTTGGGTTTTTTTACATCATTTCTGGTTACAAGTTCACCTCTGGAACATTTTAACTATCAAAATGAAACAAACTATGAAGAACAGACAGACCTTGTTGTGAGTGGCTTTTACTTTATCTTAAAGTGGTACTGTTACTATTGCAGAAAGGGTCGTCACACAAAATACTACATAAATGTACCCAAGGTAAATAAATGCAGACATTTATTTATTGATCATGCGATCACTATATCCATAATAGTACCCGATCCAAGAAAGTACGAACCCGGGTATGTAGACCTGGTATCGGTTTTCAATCACATAAGACTTACAGTTCCGTTTTAATACAACAGTGTGCACGGCATTCAATTATTTAAAGAAAGTAAATTTTTCCCAGGCCATGCCTGTATAAACCGTCTGAATAGGATCTGCTATATTCTTTTATACGTGTTACAATCACCAAATAATTTAACTGACAGATATTGTTGAAAACCGATGCCGACGGGTGAATAAACCCAGATATGTATGATTAGTAAGAAGTCGGGTATGCATGGTTATGGGAAACTGTAAATAAGGGGTAGTAATGTCTGTATACATTAATGTACTGTACCTCTGGTACATTCATGTAATACCCCTTACGACAAAGACCCTTTCTGCATTACTATTAACAAGGAAGTGAAAGTGTAATCTGCTGGGAAAAGTCATGCAGCAAAGTGCACACAACATATATCTCTTTAAAGAATTAGAGTGTAAATGGTAGAAATTAACATTTGTTTTCATATTTGAAATACCTTACATATATTTCAATTTTATTTCTTTTAGCATGGAGAAGATATGTGGCACAACATTTGCCTGTATGTCATTTTAGCATTTTGTCTGATAAACCTGCTGAAAGAATTTGTGCAGATGTATCAACAGAAAATTAAATATTTGCTGGATGTATCCAACTTGATTGACTGGATTTTGTACATATCAACGTTTATTTTCATCATGCCTGGAATACTTGACATATCAACTCATTATCAGTGGCAGGCTGGTGCGCTGGCTATATTCCTGGCTTGGTTCAACTTACTATTCTTCATGCAGAGGTAAAATAAACTTAAACAATTATTGTATTACTTGAGAATCGACTTGCATTAGTATGGCAGAACCAATCAATTCCAAATCCTGCTATTTCTGAATTTGTACAACCACACAATTCTCCAATTGCATGATTCATTGACAAAACATGGAATTGTGCATGTGATAAGTTCAATATAGATCATGCAAAAAGTCCTGGAGTAACTAACACTTGTAGTTTTACTTAGTAAACCAATGTGTTTTGAATCGATGCAATAACAATTAAAGCAGAGACCTTATTAGACGGCATAATGATTATCATTCAAATTAATTCAATTGCCTCACAGTGAGAGTCCTTTTTGGGGTCCAAGGAGGTTCCTTTTGAAAAATCGGGCCATGGTAATTGATGCAAATTTTGATAATTTGTCTATTGGGTTGAAACTGTCCTTTAATTTCAAATAAATTGGGAAGATCTATTCATAGGTCAACATTCCACATTTTGGATGAAGATAAAAAAAAAAATTTGCCCTTAAGTATGTAGTTATGATAGAATTAATGCATACCTGTGCCAAAAGTTAATTATTAATTATTTAATGAATGGCTGATAAAGGAAATTAGTAAAAATCAGGTGCTTTGTCTCTTTTTTGTGCCTTATTTATAACCAATTTTTTATCTTAAAATCATTGTTGCCAAGCTTGCTGAGTTTGAATTGATATTATTTTTTAGATGGGAAATGTTTGGTATCTATATCGTGATGTTTATGGAGATACTGAAAACCCTTATTCATGTGGTTGCTGTGTTCTCCATTCTTATTGTTGCCTTCAGTTTAGCGTTCTTCATACTACTGCCTGATGAGGTAAAACTATTTACAGAATCATCAGAACTACTCTGGACGTCACAAACCATTTATACCTGACATCAATTTCCATATCTTCTATCATTTACTTAAAATCTGCAGATAGTATTTTCAAAAATGTCTGAATTCACTCACTAATCACCAGAGTATCACTTGTCTTGTGGAATGCCTCCCTCCTGTGCAACTAAACAGGAATTGTAACAAGGCTTAATATATACCAGTCCACTATTAATCTAGTAGACAGAATAAAATTTATATAAAATAGATATAATTTAATTATAATATTTTTCATTATTATTTCCTTTTTAGGTGACTGGGTCTTTTAAAACTGCAGGCCTTTCAATATTTACAACAGCTATTATGATGCTGGGTGAAATCAATTTTAGGGAGTCATTTGTTCGACCTTATGTTGATGGTAATATCAAGACGTTGCACTTTGGTGAAATGACGTTAGTCATATTGGTTGCATTTGTTCTTCTTATGCCAATATTGCTGATGAATCTCTTGGTGAGTATTAACCAATGTTGAAATATTTCTAAGGAGGGTTGGATGTAGTTGTATCTCATTGAGGTTTTTCTGCGTACCATGCACACAAGAAAATCATAAAATACGTACTATTTTTATCTAGTGCCTTGATGAAAGCCGAAAAAATTCCTAGTCATGCAAGATTAGAGAAAAGTACAATAGCCCAGTCCTACACTGTACTGAAAAATGCTTGTATACAAATATCATCATTGTTTTTAAAGACCATTGTGGGCTATTCAGATTTTATTATTATATATGCTAAACCTATAGATGTAAATATCGCTTTAATTCCCACATTTTTCCATATATAGTTCTAGTTTAATTGCTTATATCATCAAGTTAAATTATATATTATAATTAAATTTCTAGTCATGCAAGGTACAATAGGCCAGTTCTACTGTACTGAAAAATGCTTGCACATAAGTAGCTTCATTGTTTTTAAAGACCGTTGTGGGCTATTCAGACTTTATTTTCATTTATGCCTCATTAGTTTGCCAAACCTTTGAAGGTAACTAGATATAAATATTGCTTCTCATATTTTTCCATGTACAGTTCTAGTTTAATTGCGTATATCATCAAGTTAAATTATATATTATAATTACATTCGTATTCCAGATTGGTTTGGCTGTAGGTGATATTGAAAGTGTTCAAAGAAATGCCCGCCTGAAACGACTTGCCATGCAGGTTAGTAAATATGTGGCATAATTTCAAAATAATGTTATTTAAACAAAATTGATCTCCATCCATCATGACTAAGGCTAAGCATAGTGCTTCTCTAGAATTCTTGATACTATTTGTATCTGTCAAGCATTATTCGTTGTGAAATAAAAGTTTGATGTAATAATTATAATTCATACAGTTCGGCAAAAAGTCATCTCAAATGAAAAATTAATGTCAGATCAAAACTGGACCTTCAACTACAATGTGGCTTTCAGTACAATCAAATAGTACAATTTTACTACTATTGCACAGGTTGATTTGCATACAAAGTTGGAGAAGAAACTACCACTCAGATTTCTTAAATATGTCGACAAAAGTGAACTGGTGTTGAGGCCAAATTGTAGTCGACATATGTTAAAAAAAGTAAGTTGGAATTTGAAACAAATAAAAAGATTAGGAAAACCACAACCTACAGTTATGCTTCAGTTTATTAAAAAAAGTTCCTTCAGAATTGTTCCAAAGCTTATTAAAACTGAAACCTTTAGTTACCTACTTCAGAGAGAAACTGATCAATCACATTTGAGAACTTAACATATGCATTCTATTGTATTCATCTGCATTCACTATTCTGTAAATAACCAGTGTACTACTACTGTCGACCTACTTATTTAAAGTACATGACATTACACAGAGAACATGTATGTTGTACGATACAATGCACCAGACTAACATGCTGTTTCAAGCTGAGACGTACTGGTATTCTTGCTGAATTAGCCAAAAAATATTTGTTGCAAATGGCAGATAAGGGCTACTTCAAAGAGAAGATATCGTCCAACTCCCCACATTATCAGCTTCACTTCTGACAAGATATGGGTATGATTCACTGGAGTTCCCGGGAATATATGTTATGTAAAGAGAAAAATGGTGGCCCTCGTACATGTATATGTCCTGCTTATTATAGCATACTATAACTTAGGAGTGATTTCTGCATTTTTGAAAACATTGGTAAAACTAAAAGAAATGTCTTGTTTGATTTATGTATCTGTGTTTCAGTGGTTACACAAAATGATTTTAACCGACATGGGACACACTGATGACGAGCATGACGATGCCGACTCAAATCAGTACATAGCTGAAGAACTACTGAAGCAAAAACAAAGGTATGTTATCATCAATATTAACATCAACGATTTTTTTGTGGCAAAATTAACCCATTAACCTCACAATTTAATATAGTACTATATATAGGATTTGATGATGTATTTTATTCACATAGGTAATTTTATGCCTACACTGTCAATACAATTGTCACAAAACTTATAAAGCAATAGACTTGTAGAATGTTGTATATTAACGTACACTCATATATCTTTTAAAAAAATTAAAACTAACTTGAATTGTTATTTCTTATAGTGGTAGCCAATATAGATGTAGCACCATAATTTTTCTATAGGAATTAAAAGATAGGGTGAACTATAGGATCAATTAATAACTAAGTTAAATTCGTCATGTCACCTGGTGCTTTATTAATTCTGCTGTATGTATATTGTTTGTTTCTGTTAACTTAGGGCTGATAAAATATGATATGTTTAAAAATTGGAGCAAATAATTTTGTATTATAATAATTATTCTATTTATTCACTGTCATGTTCTTTTAGAATCAAAGAAATTTCATCTAATTTGGAGAAACAGTATGATCTTTTGCGTTTGATTGTCCAAAAAATGGAAATAAAAGCTGAAAGTGATGATACGGATGAAGGGTCATCATTTCAGAGATTGTGTACCTCGATACCAGCTGTAACAAGTCATAGAGCCTGGTCATCACCAGTTATCAGAAGAACAGTTATGAAACAGGCAGCCATATCACAGTGGAAACATTCCACTGATCAAGTGTAATAATCAGACGAGTGTATAAGTCTCTGGTTCATCTGCCAAATGCAAGGAACTTTCCGCAATTTTTTTTTTTTAAAGCATTTATGAATATCATATATTTTAAGAAAATGTGACACTTTGACTACTGCATTGGAAGTTCATTCAGTGGACAAAAGCAGAATATAAGCAGAAAAATATTTAATAGATCGTACTATTTTATTGAACTTGGGATCCCTTGACAGGCTTGTTGAATATTTAATAGATCGCACTATTTTATTGAAAGTAGGGTATCTTGAAAAGCTTGTTGCTATTTTTTTGTTATTATCATTTAGTGTTCATGGAAGCATGTTATTTGTTGTTATTATCATTTAGTGTTCATGGAAGCATGTTTCTATCGAATTAATGTGAAAATACCATACATATTAGTTTAATATATATTCCAGAGTTTGTATAATGTTATATTAATTAATATAATTATAATTATTTCTCCACTGTAAAGTACCCTTAAAAATACCTTAAAGTAAAATGAGCTCATTTAGGCTAATTTCTTTATAATTAATGTGCAAAAACTGCAAATTAGTTTAATGTATTCCATAGTACATATAATGGTATGATGTAAACCTGTGTATTGTAACAATTGCTCACTAATGTGCTTCACAGCAATGTATGTCCATCACATTCTCATGCAGATTGTTATTGAGACATGCATACTTGTGTAACTTTAACTGTAAGTATCCAATCTCATTTTACAGAATATATCAATTATTTACCAGAAACGTGATTATAGGGACAGCATTAAACGACCTTCAATAAAACAATGGATGTATATTTTCACTCCCTTGTTCTCCCACAACATTAACATGGCAGATATTAGTGGCAATTAGCATGTGATGCAGATGGTCATGTTAATAAATGTTCAGTTAGATAAATAAGTGTGATGCTGCGATTTTAAAGCTCAATAGTTCCAGAAAATATGATAGAACATAATTTTTTGTACTTTTTGTTCAACATGTATTTATATTTTGATATTATACCACTTCTCATAGACTTGCTCGAGTCCTTGTGGATTTAAAAAAAAAATTGTTTTAATGTTTATTTCTTTTTTTACATCTTTTACATCAGTGTTTTTAATTATCTTGCAAATTTTATTTTACTATAATATATATGTTGGACGGCAAACATCGGGTACATATAGAAAACAGGAAAATATATTTTTAAAAAAGAATTGTAATTTGGGTGTTTTATTCACATCAGAGATATACAATAGACCGGAAGGTCTTGAGCAAGTCTACACTCACAACGAGACATCTTTTAAATCATCATCAGAACAACAAACTTGATTTATATATTACATATTATACAATAAATGAAAAACATAGATTGAACTGCATTTATTTCTATAGATTAAGATATTTTTTAAACTTAATTTCAATTCTACATTTGTTGACACATAATATGAGTTGTTCACAATCTTTAATTTGTTATCTAGTAACTATAAAGTTTCTGCAGCTGAAATTTTATCAATTAAATTCTGTATTTCGCATAATATAACACAGGTGTACATGGCTGCTTCGTTAGGAAGGCGGGTATATGCGTGTCATGCCAAAATATGTTGCTGAAGAAAAAACTGTTTTCAAAAAGTGTTTTTATATAGAATAGCTTACAAATTCAATTTTGATATGCCATATGTTAATAGATAATTATTAGTCTTTTAAAATAAGAAATAAAGACGTTAACATTTTGTATTTAATTATTGTTATTATTTGATATTTTAAGAATTCAAAGTTTCCAAAAAGTCCTTTGCCGTACCTCCAATACTTTGTAATCACTCAGTAAGATATCTCGAAATTTTAGCAAATTGCTTTCTTGTTAATTTGTAGAAATTTAACTGCACCATAATATTATAGTGATGGTGAAGCATTAGTTTTGCCAACAATGTTTTTAGAAGAACCCCCTGTAACTTTACCTGTTCTGTTCTTTTAAATTGTTTATGGTAACGTGACCCCATGAAGCAGTATAAACTGAAATTTCCACAACTGTTCATTTTTCCTTATTCCTGATTAAAGTATTACTCATTTTGGGTAAATAATGATATTTAAATTTATATCTATGTTGTGTGCACAAATAGTTGAACATCAGGCAGAAAAAAATTAATGATAAATCAAAGTGCATTCAATAACATGCCATGTCTACGGATAAAACACGACCGATCAACAAAAACTATTTATCGGTTTCGTATTAATCGGTGTAATAAATAAATCAGTTGTAAAAATTGGGACTTCATTTACAAAATATGAAGTCTCAGGGTCCAAATTTTAAAAATATGTTTACGTTATCAAAAGTCATTTCATTTGAGTGTTTGCCTCTAGACTGCATACGCGTATAGATCAGGATTACGGAGAAAAACAAAATTTACGCAACATGTAGCGATCCAAACATTTAGATATTTTAAGTAACTTTTCCAGTTAGGGATGGGTTGGGAAGTAGCAATTCAATCTTTATAACTCATAGTATATTTATCATTACAAAAGTGAATCCGGTATATAGTGTGCAAGATGTAAAAGACAAAGAGATAGTTGTTTCAGCCAATGGCAAGAGTAGCACCAATCTACTCACCAATTCAGTCTGATAGGTAAATGCAGGTTCAAGTGCAGGTGTACCGGGGGGGGGGGGGGGGGGGGGGCAGTCAGGATGAAAGGGGGTACCCATGTTCCAACATGGGTTTTCAAAAAAGGTCCTAACGAAGTGAAATTCTGCAAAAATACACCTCTAAGAAAGTGAGTTTTTTGAAAAAATACACCCCTAAGGAGGTGACTTTTTGGAAAAAAACATCCCTAACGAAGTGTCTCACCTCCAAAAAAAACATCCCTTTTCGTGATTTTAGCTAAAAAACAGACCCTAAGCGCGTAACGCCCGTTACGCACCGGCGGTTCGAAAAACATACCCTTTCACGCGAAATATTGTTGGAATATGCGTACCCACTTTTATATTGACTGCCCACCGGGGCAGGTGTAAACCGTGTCGTGTAGGTGGGTGTAGGTGTAGGTGCAGGTTCAGGTGAAAGTGAAGGTGTATATGTATCACTCAGTTAGTACCTCAATATTTCACGTGCTTTCTCATTCACAAGAAAAACCCGGATCACTGAGCCGGGGCTGCACAGATACCGAACAACGACAGGTGACACTGTTACCAATGTTCGACACCACAGTTTTAGTTATTTTTTGTAAGGATTACTTCCATCTGATCTCCTTGGCTTCCAATAGGGTTGATAATTCTTAATCATAAGAGTATCACAATGCATGGTGGGCTAGTTTCCATAATACATTTTATTTTTTAATCCACGTTATTATCATTGTTTAATTATTTATAATGTTAAGAGGAGTAGGCCTATCTTAATTTCAACTTAATTGATGACTTTAATTAAAATCGATCGTTTTGCAAAATGTCGCGAAATTGATGTTGACGAGCAAGCAGTTTATGAGTTTGTATAACGATCTCGAACTGCATCAGTACTTTCTGGACTCTTCACTATTTTGGAAATCACATTTGGGAAGGGTGGCAATCCGGCACACAAACGTTGAACGGGCTAATATAAACGTGCTTTCTAAAAAAAGTTTTTTTTTCGTTTTTGTAGTTTTTTACTGAAGAATAAACATGCTTTGTCCATGCAATTTTACTCGGATTTTCACGAATTGTGAACAACCTTATAAAAAATGTTTTACGACACGCTAGATCTAATTAAAACAACAATTGTAAACCTAATGAAACATACAAAATTCTCCGTCCCTGAGGAATATTTGCAAAAAGCTTAGATTAATGACCCAGTGAGACTAAATTCACTCGAGGGAATAATTATATCTTATTAGCTGATTAATCAAGGGTATAATAAACAAACAACTGTATCACTTAATGAACAACAATTTGAAGATTAAGTTAAATTAAAACGAAACCCTAATTAATTTAACCTGGCAGACCACACCGGAAGCCATTTGATAGAATTTAAAACATTTCTCCACTTTTTGCACGGGATGACCAAAATGGAAGTAAGAAAATGACACCAATCAGACAATGGTGTCAGAAATAAAAACTGATTCCGCTCATTGTGACTATAAGTAAATTGGTCTCGGAAGGAATCAAATGTTTTGTTTAAATTTTAAGAACGTAGCAAAGCTAAACATTTCCAGCTTTAACGTGGTTTTCAGGAAGCATTTTTCATCACTAACAATGAGATGTTAAATATATTTAGAAGTACATTAAAATATTCAATTCCTATAAGAACAAAACTTTACAAACCCTCTGGGCAAAAAACTTATCGGTCTGGGAAAATAATAAAGTGCAAAGTCATATCAACAATTCATTCATGATGTACATATTAAATGTCACGATTGTGTGACGTGTAATTAAATCAATATATTATTCCATAGGTTTAGATGTCCTTATATTTTTTTAGTATACCTAAGTAGTGAACAAACTCTATACAACTATACCATATGGTGATGATGCAATAAAAGTTTAATTTCATCATTGTTCAGATAGGCACTGGCACCTTATAAATTATTACGCTACTATAGACAACGGGATATAATACCTGTATGAACTTTGATTAGTGTCCGTAATCAGAGTTTAATTATTCAGAAGAGGATTTAGCGATCAGTTTACAATGTCACTTCAAGCAAGGCTTAGTACAGTAGCTCAACTTATGGCAGGCAATGAAAGAAAGAACTCTGGTTCCAAATACGAAAATGATACAACGGGCAATGATGACGCGAGGGGGTACTGTTTATATCCCAGTGATAATTATACAGAGTCAAGTTTGGATGTTTTTGTTGTGAGTAATATAAATATAAATTATAATATTGCAACAAACTATAAAATTGTATATGTCTGGTGTTGTATAGCCTGTATAGTAGCGCTTTTATCGAGAACATTCCGAAAGCATTATAGTAATAACCCCGGGGTAAAACGGAAAGACATCGCTACTGTTTGTGTTTTAAGTTGATTATGTCATAGTGTGCATGATTCTTGTAGTTTTAAGATATACTATCTTTTTTTACTAAATTCATTACAATTGGATATCTGAAGACATGTCTCGTGTATTTGCTTGTGCGCTTGGTTATATATCCCCCCCCCCCCCATGTACGGGCGCGGCGTGTATAGCTTCATTTTCCATTAGTTTTTTTACTAGTTTCCTTGAATTCCTTTTTGAACAGATGATAGCGCTTAAATAGACTTTCTAGAAAATAGAAGCGCGGGACATAATTAACAACATTCAGACGGATGATGTGAAAATCCGTTTTGCAAAGAACTGTGAAAATAAAATAGAGCAATATTCCGTTTACATTAATTACATAAATAAAACTTCTGTTTTAAAGTTGTGCTCATAGAATTCTTATAAATGGTCATAAAATCTATTCCTGATTTTTTTCAGAATATTACCTTTTATGACTTACATTTAAATCAATGAATGAGTCCTTAGTGTTGAAATATATGTGCTTAGTGTGTTACCTTTTTGACTGTGATAATCGAGCTATCAGCTAAGATGTGGGTATAATTAAAATTAATGGATTCGAAAGAAACACTAACTCCAAGTATGCTTTCCAAGAAACACATAGCTATTTTTTTATACATAGTTATTTCTAAAAAAGCAGTATTTTCATTTGAGGAAATAATTTTTTAATCTGTAATTTGGTTATCTGATATTTCAGTTTAATTATATTTAAAAAATTAGAGAAAATGTTTTGCAAGTTCGGAGAAAATCTGTCAAACTGGATCAGGCTACCTCTTGCGATAGCTCGAATGGTGTTTCCCTGAGTGTTAAGATTGTGAGTAGTTACTCTTTGATTTTCGGCATATACTGTAATATATGTACTTTGAGTTAAAACATATAATAACTATTATATTAGGAGAATGCTTAACGAATTCGAAAAAAAAACTAACTCGAAGTATACTTTCCAAGAACCACAAAATTAGTTTAAATATAGTTACTTCTAAAGAAGCGGTGTATTCATTTCAGGAAATGATTTTTAATCTATAATTTGATTATCTGTCGGTTTAATTATAGTTACATTATAAAAAAAAAGAAAATGATTTGTAAATCTCACAAACTGGATCAGTCTCTGTCTTACGTGGATAGCGCGGATGGTGTTCCTTGCCTTCTTTGCGTGTTAAGATTGCGAGCATATTAATTACTCTTTGATTCGGCATATATACTGTAATATATGAATTAAAACAAGTGATAACTATAATAATATGATAATGCTTCAGGTTTAGGACAGGGTTGATATGTAATACTCCCCTGCAATCTTTCATGTCGAGTTCCCTTCATTGCATCTTTACAAGTTTTTTGATTAAAAATAAAATCCCGGGGTTCAGATAGATATAAAGATTTCGCTGTGCGCATTTTTCTATAAGTTTCATGTTCCGAATTATCCCAGTTTGTGGTTAGGCTATCTTTTGCATCTTTTAATATTGGTATTATTTTATTTTTAATGTAGCTTAATTATATTGTCAGCTGTCAATTTTGTTGCATATAATTAACATCTGTGTCCATCCTAGCGATATCCCCTCATACGGATACAGGACCGTCGAGAGGCACCTGCTGCATGAGGTCATCTGATGAGTTGGTGCCTCATGTCTGGGGATATTCCTCTGCGTTTTGTGAACGGAAATGAAAGGTTTACTGTAAAAATGTTCTGCCTCCTATAGGCACATGCCTGTAGACATAGTGAACGCCCCTACCCCGAAAAATCACGAATCTGCAATACGATTATATACACACCAAAGATATATAAAACTCTAGTATACATTATATGCTAAAGTTTAATGCAGTAGGTAAAAGATCATGAAAGGGAAGATAAGTACTAACTTATAATAATTAACCCTGATTCCGTTGAAATCTATATAATTAATGGATATATTTATAATGTACATACTGCAACTGTGATAATAAAAAACTTGAACATATTATCACCATATGCTCAGGTGGAAGTGTAGAATGTTTGGTGATAACAAAAATTATGTAACTATTAATAATAATAATTTTTTATTTCTTTGCATTTAGTTTAAATTGTTAGTGGTCACTGTGTACTAAAAAAAATAGACAACCAGTTGCGAGTAAAATTGAAACATTCCATCTTTTCAGAATTGAGATACGCCCATTTTCAGATTTTTAGTTTGTGAAAAGTCATACACCTCCATAAAGTATAATAATAATAATTTTTTGACTATAAAGCTAATATGTCATTTTTTACCGTTGATAATACTTTTAGCTAGCATGAGCACAAACCTAGTACTATATTGCTTAATTATTTTCAGGTGTTACTATTTCTAAACGAAAGAAACTTTTATATAAAAATTTATGTGAAAATCTTAACATAGTTATGCCATCTAGAAGTCTTAAAAGTCAATTTGAATTATAGCGTAGCCGACTATAATTGTATTATTCGAAAGTTTTCAAACTAATGGATTATATCTAAGAATATAACTCATCAGTGATAACTATAAAGAAACGCAAGAATTAGTATAGCTACTTATATTTCACATAGACTTCAAGATCATAATAGTCCGGGTACATTCTAAGCCCGATTCTAAGACAGTATCAATATATACACACACACGCACACACACATACATACATATATGAGGCCTATAGGGGGATACCTGTTAAGTCCGAGCCGAGCAGCTAGCATTGCCTTGTTCTGTTAAGTGCGAGCAGCCAGCATTGCCTCTTTGCTTTCTTACCTAATTTTATTAACTATTTTGTTATGTTGACGTTTCTTCTTTTTTAGTTGGCGGTTTTTTTTTGGTTGTTAATTTTTTGTTTAAGTGCGAGCAGCGAGCATTGCCGATTAACTGCGAGCATTGTACTTTGCGGGTACCCCCTACACCCCTCATATATACACACAAATAT
>JAOXYB010112380.1:3741-20639 GCA_028565635.1 Phoronis ovalis
AGTCAGAGCTAAATAATACATGAGTCATCATTCACAGTTACTGTGTTGATGTGTACGCTATGGTGATCCTGAGCTATGGTCCAGTTGTCGCTTTGTAAAAACTAATCTACACCTCCAGAACAGGCTGTCGTGTTGTAAGTCGACAACACATCATTTTTACTAAATTAGCATGTTGTCAAGATGTCGACTTGCTTTACAACCTGAAAATTCGAGTATAGCTCAGGGTCACCATAGTATGCATAGGAAAAATCTACACTCTGAACGTTTAATTTTATCAATTTACATAATTTACATATCTGTATAGATGAATACGGATTGCACATAATTATTCTTTAAATTTTATTTGATGTTTACAGTATTTCCATGAATTTATCTTAAAATTTTTGCCAATTAATTAACCTTGTGACCTTACGTGCTTTTGGTGACAGCACAAAAAAAACATGCTGGAGAGCTGTTGAATAACCTTTTGAAACAGATTATTCATTATTTTATTTTTTTTTAATTCTTACCATGCACATCAATGACAATAAGTGCTCCCAGAGTAATTCTTGCCATTTTAGTTAGTTTGCCTCTGACCAGTTTTACAACTTCATCGATTTGATTATTACTTAACGCCAAATACTTTTCTAAACCTCCCCGAGTTTCTATTGCCTGTAACGATTACAGTTTCATTTAGCATGCATATATATTTAAGAAAATATATAGGATGTATTAAAGACAAATTCTTATTATTTTTCATGAAAAATCTTTGTACATTCTTGAGATGGATAATAAAATTTTCCATCCATTAAAAGCATAAAAATAGATCCACCTTATAAGAATAATATTATAAATCTTCATTAAACTTTGATTCCCTTAACTTCATCATGTTTCTGTTATTTATGAAGAATAATATTATAATAAAACATTTTGAAACATGAAAAAAACTAATGAATGCTGGGCATGGGTACTAATGAATGCTGGGTACTAATGTAAAATTTAAGATGACTTATAGTTACAAACTAATATTTAGAAAACTATACCTGAGCCACTTCTGATGTCCAGTGAACTGTGCTAGCAGCGAGAATCACCTGTCCAGGCCAATCTAACACCCATTCCTTTCTGGGTTTCTCCATATATTCAGCTACACTCTTGGCCATAACTTCACGTAAACTCAATTTCATAACTTGTTCAACCTGAAAAGTCACTGAGAGCTTATAAAATACAAAGCCAATACAAGATGTGATATTTCAATCAAATTCAAACAAATAGAATGAAAGTAAAACAGTAATAAAAGGTATCGATAGCTAGATGAAGAAAACCAATCAGAACCAATCCAGAAAGTAATTGAAATTTCACTTACCAGGAGAGAGAGGGATTTAGAGAAAAACAGACTGAAAATAGCAGAACAGATGGGAATGAAAGGACCACAAATTTAAAATAGATGGTGTGAGTAGATATTAATTAACACAGAACAAAAGTAAGTTTAGTAATAGTCAGTACCCATACGCAAAAAAGGACAATGTATATGAAATTCAGAATTTTATTTTTAAAACGGTAAGATTACATTTACAATGAAAGTCAAAATTTCAGTTGTTAATGTTTTACAATTACAAATTCTAATATATCTCGAACCAAGTCCATGGGACAATGTTTGCTACAAACGTATAAAATTTATCACGATTATTATGAATTGAAAATGTTGTTCTATCAGTTCTAATCCATTGTTATCCAATTTTACTCAGCATCTTCAATCAAAAGAACACAACATTTTCTGTATTGCAGCTTATGTTAATGATGGACATGGACTATAAAACAGAACAATACATGTATCAGAAAACATACGTATCTGACTGTATAAATTAAGTACCTGAAGCAGCCATTTTTCCACTAATCCTTTTGCATCTGCAGGAATAATTTTTTGTGCAAAATCCACAACTTCATTTTCAGCAGACTCCATGGCTGTTATCACTGTATCAGATGTGAAGGATAGCTGAGCAATACCTGTACACACAAAATATTTAAATTAACACATGTAACAGGACTTTTAATTACAGCTTCATTTCGAGTACTACTTTGAATTCTTTTATACATAGCAGCAATCAATATGCTGCTGCAACCCCAGCCTCTTATCAGAAGGTACAACCCAATAAATATACTAGTAAGCTATCGGGGAAACGGTATGATAAATAAACATGTTGCTCAAGAATCTATGAACATATCAAACTCAAATTTTAGAAAGTGCATCCAAGTTATCATAAACAACAAGTTGCAAGATTGAAAAATGTACTTATATTCTGCACTTTTATAACTATTTGTAAATAAGCAAACTTTTTATACACATAAAAACAACTTAATATAAAATTAAGCAAACTGTGAAAAACAACTTACTACTAACTTTTCTTAAATTTTCTTATCTAATATAATATTTTTATGATAGAAAATGCAATACTGTACCTTCAAAGCATTTTTTAAGATGCGGTTGTACACGAAGAGGATCCTTTGTTTCAGACAGAATCTCAAGAAGTTCGTCATTGGACAAGAAGAAAAATCGTGGGAAAAATAACCTTTTCTTCTCTAAATAATCATTCAGACCTTTCTGAATATCTTCAAGCATGCTCTGAAAGTAACAGGGAGTATTATGAATGTATTTTTATTTCTATCAGTGAAATTGATAAACATTGTCCTGATTAGATATGGAAGATTTCATCAGATGCAGTTTGTTTAATATACCTCTGAGTGCTGAAGTTTTTCCAGCATTTGATCCTGTGAGACAACTACCAATGCTTTTGTATCTTGAATAGACTTCTCCATTATTGTACGCCTACAATTATATGTAGATCAAATTAAATAAGTTTAACTATTCCTACTGGGAACCTGACTAAATTCAAGTGGATACTGATACTAGGGTCATGCAGATGGTGGTAAGAAGCAAAAACACCTGTTTTAATTGCAGTTTCTTATGTTTACCACCAGGGGGATACATGGGCTACATTATCATTCGTACAATGCAAATGCATAAAAGTGTATTTATTCTGCTGCAAAATCAATGGCTTGGCATATAATTGTTCCTAAATCCTGTATAAATTTAGAAAGTGTATAAAACTTAAGGACATTTTATCATTATACAAAATTGAATGATTTTTGATAAAAATTCGATATTTTTCGATGCATTGAATGCTAGGGTACATGGCTCAAATGTCACAAATCCCCTGGAGGACAAGACTTCAAACTGTAACTAGAAAAGGGTGATTTTATAAGACCATTATAGCTTTTAAGACGATTAAAAAATATTTCCCACAAAAATTGAAGCTAGTACAAACTAGTTAAAATCAGTGAATGTTAAAAATACCCTGTAGGATAGTTAAAATTAAAGTTCCTAGATTTCTAGTCAAGTTCAATATATTATACAAACTAATGTAAAACTTTAATAGATCTTTGATAAAACTATGGAATATGATTAAAATCTTAATTCCATCAACAACACCGTGGATAACTACATATTTGAGAAATAACTTATTACCAGTGTTCATCAACTTCTTCAAACATTTTGCCTTCAACAGGTATCTGATTCCTGATATCTTGAGATCCAAAGATTGGTTCCAGATACAGCCACGCAGCCTGCACCTTCAACCAACTGTCCAGAATATCCTTCATTCGATGCTAAAAACAATATTTGAAAAATATGTATTGTATTTATTTTATAACATTAATAACTGTAAGATTTACTCTGGCTTGTTCATATCATGAAGTTTAATTAAAATAATGATAAAAGATATTAAGTGGATTAAATCTTTCTGCTATTGAATGGCAGACTGTTGCCTGTATTATCTGACATCAGATGATTATTCCATTGCAAATAGTCCAGGTTTCATCTCTCCATTCATATACATTTATTTAGTAAATTACCAGTTTATGATCCCAAACATTGATATCTTCTTCAAATGGAGCCACAAACGGTGATCCCTTCATAGTAGTTGTCTTAACTACGTGATCCTCCAGCTGGACCTGGACATCATCAATAGCAGACAAGATACTAACACCTGTGTCTTTATATGGAACGAAACTGAAATTAATCATTTCCCACTCTTCCTTCATTTTCTTTAATGCCTGCAATTAATATTTTACAGTATGAATATATGCATTAATCTAATTAATTTTATCTAATTAAAGACTGACTTTACAATTATACCACAATACACCAAATAAAAATGCATGTAAAATAGAAATGCAGAATCCAAGAAGCAACATGCAAGAATTACCAGGTCAAACATTTTGTAACTATTCAAATTTTAAAAAAATCATTTTTCGCACTTACATTTTCGAGAGCAAACTCTTTACTGGCTTGTGAGCTGACATCAAGAAGCTCATCTAAATATTTCTCCAATCCAAGCTGAAGTACTTCAATCAGAGGAGTGTCTTCTTGAGGTGACATATCAAAACCAACCTAGACAAAGCAAAAATAAAATCAAGTCATCCACTGAGTCTCTATCACATCTAGTTAAACTCCTACAGAGTGACTATTTATTTCACATGCTTATGTGCCAAGTCAGGATGTGAAACCAGGAAAGTATCATTTCCCATACTATTTTGTTCTTACTACACCAATGCTGTAACACCAAAAATGGAGTCAGTTAGGCTTAGTTTATACTTTCTACTTTTACCTCAGAGGTCATATTTATTTAGAAAAAAGTGTAAAAATTATTATATGAATCACAGTTTAGTGTTTTGGTATGTCTTAATGTCTAAGTAATGTTATACCTTTTCATTCATCATCTCCCAATGTCTCTTTTTAATGCCAGGATTGCACAGTGCCTGTATTAATGGCATGTTGATTTTAAACTTCTCTAATCGAGCTTTTATTTGCGTGGAAGCTCTCAGGGGACCTTTGAATTCAGGAGTGTTGAATATTTTGGTTAACCTATATGCTGTACGCCATAGGTTCTGGACCTACATTGCACACAAAGAAGTAAAGCTGTTAATTATTTTTAATTAATAAAACGTAACAACTGAAAAGAAATGCTATTGATCAGAGTATCTGAGTTGAGAAGTAAGGCAGAAGTGTTGGACAATTCATGTATTTCTAAAAGAAACAAGAGCCAGTTCCATATTCATTCATAAACATTTGCCAGGATCACTTAAATGTAAAGGAAATGTGAGGATCTGTGTAAAAATACCAGTGGGTAATTATAGCATCATATTAAACCCTTACAAGCTTGGACCAAAAATACATGGTTCTTAAAAGCATTGAATTCTGTATTATTTTGTAATAATCATTATATATCTCCATACCTCTTCCTCAACCTCCTCTGCATTGACGTCCAATAATGGTCCATTCATCCATTTCTCATACTGTACATGGAACTTAACAGCATTCCTCCATAGTTTCTCATATGGCTCTAAGGCTGTTATCATATCACTGATCTCTGTATATGGGGTCTGGGACCCAGTGGCTAACAATGCTTCTTCTTTGTTTATGTTAATTTTCTGCAAATAAGAAAAATATTTGCTATATTAATAGAGCATTTCTTAAATTTATAATGTATTACCAGGATAGTTTATTATTATATCATGGTAGACAGAAGTGTTCTATATGTTCTAACATTCTGTGCTGGGTAGTAGCACAGTTTTAGTTTCAGATATAATCACATCAAGCTTTTTGTTTAGTTATTCCATATGCTATCCTCCTAACTGACAAATAGGCAGTATTTTGCAAGGTACCATTCACAATGCACTTCATGAAAGGAAAGTGTCAGGGTCCATAAATCCACCAACACTTAGTTGCCAACATTGTTTATAGCAGTCTAATAGCAATTCGAAAGCTTATATCATCAGATTCTGATACTATCCCCTATCCAATTCAATTAGTCTAGATTGTTACAAAAAATGTGAGAAATGAGATGGTAGTAACTGTTCAGACGTTTGCTAATAAGTGTCATAAATGCATAACAAAAGACCCTACCTCTTTATTAAAAGCATCTAGTTTTTCACCAATAACATCTAGTTCAGCACAGTATGTCTCAGATTCTGACATGCGATCTTTCTGAGCAAAATCCTTGATCTGTTTTGCTACAACGTTTAGCTTCTCCTTGAATTTCTTCTGCCACCTTCTCAGATTCTGCATAGCAAAGTCATGTTCTTTCTGTAGTTTTTGCTCCCTATTATAAAAGAAAAGTCAAAATACAGTGTTGCAATCACAAAAATTAATTATAGCTTTCACTTAAACCAACCCAATAAACATGTCGTTTATCTTCTATTTTACTTTTTGCATATTTAACTATTTTATTTCATACTACAGAAAAGAATTTTTTAAATGCACGGTAATTTTTATCTTTTTTCACAAATGTGTACTCAAAAAATAACCGATACCACTTTTTCACAAATACAGAGGTACACCTGTAATTGTGTAGAATAAAAGCTGAACAGTAAAAGAGAGCTGTGTACAAACTATAAAAATCTTTCATAGACCTCTCTAGCTATTCACAGCTTACCTGTGCCAACAAATGCATCATCTTTCAAAACAGTTTATATTTTTAAATATCGCCACTTACATAGTAGCCATAATTGGCAAAATTCTGTGCTGCCATGAAAATGTGTCATCATTCAACTGTAGGTCTTCACCTTTCAAGTATGCATAGTCCATCAGAAATATTAGGTTCTGTCCAGCTACATTAAGTTTCTCCTAAAAACACATACATGTCAATGTATCTGTATTAGCTATGGATTATCGACATAACATGCATTTGTACAAAGAATACGAGACAGTTTCTGCATTGAAAAAATTAATAAGTTAGTTTGACATTTCTATCTCACAGTACTGTGGAGATCAGAAAACTAACCTAATGTATTTTTTAATTTGGGAGCATTAAATATATTTTTTAATAGTTCATGTAAAATTATCAACATCAATGCTAAATGCAAGACCATTTATAATTCAAATGGTGGTGCAAACTCATGAACCATTTGGTCTCACAGTTCATTGGCAAAACTGCGCTCTTAGTACATATATATTCCTTTTAAAATTTAGAAGTAGCTCTAACATTATCGTTAAATATATCTCATACATGACTTTTTATATATATCTTTAGAATTGTAAAACTGTCATTTGACAGTCACAAAAAGTTATTGTCTTCATTTATAAGTTTAACTATTTTATAAAAGAAAAAAATCGATTTCAATGTTTATTTAATATAAAATCAAGCATGTACCTTTAAGATTAAAAGTTCACCAGTCTTGAGTTTGTCAATATAGTCGATAATATGAACCAAGTCTGATGTCCCATCAGCCGACGTTGTGATCTTCCTGGCTATATTTTCATACTGTGTCTTAATTCCACGGTTAAACTTTCGACTCATATTAACTACATTCTCTGACATGATTCCAGCAAGGCTTCTAGCACGATCAATCAACCACTAAAAATGAAAGAAAACTGTTAGCAACACAAACATCAAGAAGAACACTGTTCACTCGATGATAGTTTGACAGTTTTTCATTACTCTGAAGTGGGCTAAGTATTACAACATTTAGTGTCATCAACTTGAAGTCCTTTTCATTTTTATGTATTTCTTCATATACACATATGTTTAGAGAAACTTTAGAGAAAGAGCTTGTTGCCTCTAGGAAGCACAAAGGAAGTTGTTAATTCTTTCGGTAGCTGTGTTATGAACTTAAAACTGTTATTAAAATTTGCTGACGAGCCGTAGTAAATAAAACTGAACAGATTATTCACTTACTAGTAGAAACTGAAATTATTTTCTTACCCGGTTAATTTCCTCACAATTGAGTAAGAATAAATGCATGGGCACTAGTACAGGTAAGGATCCCACTTCACTAGCCATGGTTTTCATCTTTTCAATTTCTTTTATATAATCCCGCAAATGCCTTTCTCGACTGATGAATTTTTCAACATGTTTATCAGCATCTTTTGTGAACAAATATTTGTACGGACTGTAGACCTCTTGGTATCTGAAAAATAAGCAAACAAGAAGTTACTCAAAAAGCAGACCCCAAGTGGCTTTAAGACATTTTGTCAGATGCAAGTAAAGGGAGGGGTGTTAAAAATATTTTAATATCATATTCAAACTATGTTTATTAGCATTATCAAGTAATCACATCTTGTTCTTTTTGACTACAAAATTATTTGCAGAAATTTCCTCAATTCTTATTAGTTGTAGTGCGGGATACTATGACCCTGGAGAGAAACATAAATACAGGGGGGTGCAGCCCTCACTTCAAAACATGAGACACTTGAACTACCATAAGGGCGTCTGGGAATATTTAAGGAACCTCCTTGGGACTATGACCTTACCTGTATACACCATAATTCATGCATACATGAAATATTTATAAAAACTTAGTATATATACAAATTGCTTATTTGTACTGTCTTTACCAGGTCAGATGTGGAATTATTCAAAAAAAATATAAACCAAAGATGTCACATTTTTTAATTTATTGGGACTTACTTTTTTGGTCCATGACTGTTTGCCATAATGACCTTTTGAACCCTAATCTTTGCCATCTCAACCACTCTTTCCTTCAGTTCGACTGTCAATAAAGTTTTATATGTCAAATCTTCAACATTTTGGAATAAATACTGTTCAACTCTAGGCAGACCAACAACACTTTCAACCATCGTGTCAATAATTTCATGAAAAAATTCAGTTGTTCTGTTAAATAAAGGACGAAACAATGTAGATTCAGCATCTGGATCTTTCATCTGAAAAGATATTGGAGACTGTTTACAACATTGACTTTACAACACAGCAAGGAAAAATACTGACACAGTAGATATAACATGCTTTATGCAGACTGTATTACAGATCTACCAAACAAACTTTACAAGTAAGATTAAATAGAAACTTTGCAAAAGCAATCAATCTCTTCAAATAATTGCTTCATATGCGGAAAACTTGGCAAAAAATTTAAAGTTTTCGACAAAATACACAGAAGCAATTGTTTGAGGGTACCAATGATAACATTAATTAGTATAAAGAAAATGAAGTACAATATCAAAATAAAGGGCAATAACACCTACCATGAATATTGTGATGGGATGAAATTTCTGTGGCAAAGCTAGTCCAGCAAATATATGATATTCTCCTTCGTATGCATTACCCTCCAGGTAATCTTCTAAAAGTTCACACAGGTCAAATATAGAGTTTTCCACACACTGTCTGAGTAAATTAGCCATCAACGATGCAGTGCTGTTAAAGAAATGATCCATTTTGTCCATTCTAGATCCCTATGAAAACAAAGAAGTGAGGTGTTCATTAGATTGCTATGATACAGTTTAATTATTCAGTGTTCAACCCTATAGGAACTGCTGTTGGTGTTATTACAAACTGATATTTAACTTCACAATGACTTAAAAGACAAGAAGTAACATTCATCATTTGCTTTAAAAAAAAATCAAAAATAGGGAACCTTTGAAGTCTAATCACTGCAAAATACAATTTATAGCAACATACTGAAAAACCTTTTGATACGCATGCATGTAAATGGCATAGAAACAACATAGTATATTCTTAAAAATGCACCATTCCAATTGCAAATAGTTTCAAGATGATTATCATTTCATGGCCAAGCAGTCCATGGAATGGACACGCGTTAAATCAAGACCATCTAAATAAATGCAATATTGGATATGATTGTGCAGCAGCAATTCCTAAAAAATAATTCAAAAGCAAAAAACGTCAGATTACCTGGTCCCTCGGCATCCATGCTTCTATGTCGCCTCTCTTCTCATCAATAATATCACAGCATTCTTGTATCCATTGCTTTCTCAAAAGTTCTGCTCCATCATGACTAGATTTCTTTATATGTTTTAAAAATGATTCCATGGTAACCGGCATAATCATCTTTAAGCCAGGAATATCAATTAGTCGGAAGTTTCCATATCTAGAAGAGATTTAGCAACATTTGTAAGTTTTCATGTGAAATCATATTTACACATTCAAATCTTCTTTAATTCATGAAACATGTAACAATTTTGAAAAGTTCACATAATTGCCAGTGTTGATGGAATTGTAATTTCATGTAAACATCAAAAATATTCTTTATAGTACATGTATAGCCAAATCTATGGTAAACTAGGAAAAACAATTCATACCTGATGTGCCAGTGAAAAAAGTTATACATACTTTGTTTGGAAGTGGTATAATATTGCAGGCATTACTGGGTGTGTTATGTAGACATCTGTCTGCATATATTCTTTCATTTGTTTATACATTTCATGCCATGGGAATGAAAAACGACCAGCATCATGCGATGGCTGTAACAAAAAAGACAAAATGATATCATTAGTTACATGGAAATAATCAAAATAAGTCATTTATCATTATTAGGATGAAATCATAAAATATTGGTCCAAGTATAATGATGATTAATGGTTGTATTAATTAGATACGAAAAATATTTTTGTTTAAATCAAACCATTAAAAAATAAACTAACATGGAGCAAAGCCAGTCACATTTTTAGGCTTGCCAAGTTCAAAATTAAAATCTGTTTTCAATAATGATATCAGACATTATCTCACATGGCAATTCTAGCTTGAGTATAACATTACATCTTATTACCTTAACAGGTAGAGGTACACCCAGTCTGTCTTGTTCCAGAGGATCCATCAATACATAATCTAAGATACATTTTTTAACAGCACTTCGATAATCCTCTTCCATTTCCTGCAATTGTTTGAAAGGAACATGAAATATAGCTCACTGAGAACCGGCGTCACACCATCACATTTTATATTTTTGTGTTGTATTAAATCTTGCTCATAGCAAAGCACACAAAAATTCATTAAATATCTTTAAACTTTTGTAATATCTTTAAACTTTTGAAATTTGAATACTTCAAGATAATTCTTAATTTTTATTATTTTACATTTACCTGGAGAAAATCTTTAGTTGCTTCTTTAAGATCTCTAAGAGATTTTGGTACAAATTTATAAATTCCTTGAATCCATTCCTCTTGTATGGGTGCTATCATGTTTGGTTCAATTGATTTGTCAATTAAACCGTAAAACCTATAGGAATAAATAGATGTCAAAAAATAACCAGTGGCCATTTCAAACAGATATACTCTGCCAGAATCAAGGAGATGATACAGCTTAATATAATAAGAACTAGCAACAAATTCAGCACAAAAGTAATAATTATGCAATACTAAAAATAAAAACCACACAAGTAGTATTTGTACCTACCTGGGTAAAGCAGCTTTCTCTGGTGTGGGAGGTCTTGATAGGCCCACTGTAGGGTAATAGTATGGAGGGAATTCTACACCTAACACCGCCTGGCATGCTGGGTCAGGGTCACGTATAGGATCATAAGGACTATTGTTGACTATACGTGTCTTGTAACGTGGAGATTTTCGAGAATCTGCAAATAGAAAAAGTACTCAAAGTAACCACACAATAACATACAAAACTTGTCTGTAGTATGAGATAGCACAAAGTGAAATTCGGCCGGGAATTAGTTTCAAATGCCTCTGGAAATATAGAAAACATCTAAATTAATAGAAAATATATCCTTATACTAACTCTATAATACTCTTGAATATTAGAATGAATCCATACTCTACCTGAGCTATTTCTTGCGCCAGAAGGCATTCCTGACAGTGGTCGTCCGCTGTCATAACTATAGTCATCGGCAAAACTTGCGGCAACAGATTGTGCACGAACGCTAGTTCTTGTTCTTGGTCTGTCAGGAGGGGATGGAATTCTTTCCAAACGTTCAATTATAGGATGAATATAGCCTAAAATTAATTTCAGACAAATAATGCAAAATGATAAACATTCATAACTTACATGAACAATATATCTAAACTGATGGCTATGAAAAATTAGAGTGACAATGTAGATATTTTAGTAATTTTTTTCTAACATTTATTTATTTACTATTTATAGTCAGAACAAGACTTGATGGTAAAAAAGAGATGTGGCCATTGACTGCTTAAACCTTAAAGAATGTTCAATGGCATTGTCTTATTTATCTGTACACATATCGCAATTAGAAATTCCAATAAGAGTGAAGTTGGTTCACATGCTAGAAATTTCAATTTTCTCATACACTCTATTCAGCTGGGTGTTCAATGGAATATACATAATGTATTACACAATTATACTCATTTTGAAATCTGTTATCATTTTGTTAATTACATTATCATTTCTGAAATACATTTCAATTATTAGCACTTAACTAAAAGCTTTATGTTTTGCAAGTGTTACATAACAACCTGCATTAGTTCTACAAAATCAATATGCAATCATACAAGATTTACCAAAGTAATTATACTAACAAGAAGTATATGCTTGATACAAGTACCAATATAAATTAGACAACAGATTCATCAAAAGCAGATAGCATTATTAATTGTGTTCTTCAATATTCAATATTTGTTATATCGTTTATTGACATATTCGTACTTGCAAGTGCCAGCTATTTCTCCCCAAAATATTTCAATCCATGATTTACACAATGGTAATTTATTTTTACATGCTGTTTAATCAGCTCCACCATGTTATTTTGTGTGTATTTACTAGCAGCATAATTGAACTGTTTTTAGAAAATTTAATCAATAAAAGTATGGTTTTTAAATAAAATTAGGTGTTTCAGTTATTCAAACAAAACAGTAGGATAACAATTTGTTGGTAGGAAAATTGTCCAAATAATCTAGGTAAATAGCTAATAAAACACATACATAAGCTCAATGCAATAATTTCATAGCCCCTATACATGAGGGTACAATAGAAGTATAAACATAAACTTAAGCATTATACCTCTAAAGACCAAAAGACAATCAAAATATCAAAATTTACACCAATTTAATAAGATGAAAATTGCAAAGATTTAAAGTGCTGCATCAATCAAATATTTCAAATAAATATGAATATTTTTTCTTTTAAATTTCTAAATATATATGAATGAGATTATCAAAAACACTATTTATATGTATAGGTATCATAATCTAACTCAAAACATGTTTGCACAAGCACATGAAGATGAAAATATGCAAAAGCCATTATATAGTGTCTTCTGTAGTTGCAGTCGTTTTTACTAGTCTTTTTTTGCATATACTGGACAGAAACAACACTATCTCACTTTCATAAATTCTACTAAGCATCTATTCCCCTGCTCTCTATTCAGTTGGAAAGAACACAAAGTAGATACATATGTTAGTGAATTTTTCAGTCACCATTCTACTAACATTAACAGTATCTTTATAATTAAATTATTCAGCAATTTAGCCTGTGATTTTTTCAGATTTTCAGATATTTTGTTCTAATTAACCTCATGAGTGTTTAGATACTGCATTGCCAATTAGATATCAAATATTAAAATCAATGAAAGTAACTGATTATTGATCAGGAGAGTTAATTAACACTTTCGTAATAGTAATTATTGGCACTAGACTTACTACTGTACCAGGTAATGAGTACACCAAAACCAATAACCTGCAACAAGAATGCTAAATATATGTAGCACATTAAACAATTCCTCAAACCTGCTACAAATGCCTTGGAAAAAGTGTTTAAAGTTTGTCTAATTATACATACATATGTAGTTGAAGCAGCTGCAAAAGAGCACTGTCAAAACAAATAAAATACTGGGTAAAATACATGAATATTTCTCAAAGCTTTTAGCAAGGTATCAATAGGAATGTGCACAGGATACCTTTACAATGAAAAAAGTGGAGAAATTGAGAAATCCATTAAATAATTTATATCAGAACCACTTCAGCTCTAAACAGAAATCGTATACCTTTTACTTTGTATTTCACATACATCAAAACATAAAAAACTATTGATCTCCACTTGCCACACAAATAATTACAGAATAGGATATCACAAAGGTGGTCATTAACCGAAAGGAAGCAATGTTTTCCAAGTACTCTACCTCATAGCATTTAAGCAAACTGATCTAGTGTAGTGTGAAATCCTATGGAAGAGTTAGTTGTTTTTCTATTGTATGCTGTCCATCATACCGCACATAGAAATACAATAGGTTTACACACTTTAAATCGATTAGAAACTTTTCAAAAGACTTGTTGTATTTTTACATTATTTATTTCTAAAATATAAAGTGCCAGATACCACACAAGCTTTGGAATTAATATCCAGCACCCATTTTCATGTGTACGAAGGATATTTTGGATACTGTGGGTTTCAAAAGGTTCCGCAATTGAGATTGGTCATATTTTTGCCACAGTTTTTTATGTTAGCAAAGTAACAAATCCTAGTTGCATCAAGAGCTGGATTTGTAAACAAATCATGTATAAGCATTGCTTATAGTTTTGAGAATAAGAATATATAATCATAGGACTGACCCAACTTTCACAAAAGTCACCGTTTCAAGGTAAAACATAGAAAAAGATTTTCAACTATGTGTGAATCAATCCCTGCAGATACACTTGCACATTGTTATCAACTCCGTACATGTCAAAAGATATCATGAAAGATTACACAATCTATATATATAATGTAAGAATGTCTAATAATTTTCTTGTCACTTATTCGTTTAATTCTATTTATTATTAAATTCCTGTCGATTACATTTATTCCTTAAGAAATTTCAGGTAACATTCACATGAGAACATGCACTGGCCCTAGTACAAAAGATAATGGTCCAATATGCCCAGCATAATCGCATTTAATTATTTGCCTGTCAAACATCATGCAACTGTCTACATATATTATGTATTTAAAACAGTATCATGAAATATCATAAAGACACATACACACACACATACTCACACACACACTCACACACACACATTTTTTAAATTAAAAAACAAGTAATAAAAATTGAAATGCGATAACTATATTCTTCCCTGTAGATCCAAATATATGATAGAAATAATAAAGCCCTAGTTTATAAAATATTTTTTATAAGAGATCCAGAGATATCATAATATTTCAGATAAAACTCATGGGATTAAACAATTCAGTTACACTTTCAATACAGGTAGACTCGACATTCAAACCACCTGCTACTTCAAGCATACTTTTATAATTCAGTATGCAGTGATATTTGTTTAAGACGATGAAATTAATATAATATTGGAAAATTAACACAGAGTAATTTATTGCAGACAGGAAATCAATTGAAATCCACCTTTTCACAAAAAAATCTGTCTATTTAAAAAAAATACAATCCTAATTTCAGCGGAAAGCAAAGTAGACACCTTTTAAAAACATTTTGAGGACTAAATTATGCCCAATATGTAAGAGGATTATAGATTCAAATTCTATAAAAAATATATTTCCATCTTTTGAAATGCTGTAAGAGTTCCAATACTCAAGATTAAAATAGTGTACTCTTTAATAGTTTACATAAGGCAGGTTGCCTTCTAGATGTGACAGTAGCTGTAAGGAATATTTAATTCTTTATATTATAATAATTCGGATTAAAAGGCAATCCACTGGCAAAACAGCTTTCAGTACCTGTAGATTTTTAAAACCCTCTTAAGCTGACTACGTAAATAATTTTTTTAATGCAACAGTTGTTTGTGCACAATTTCAAGTTAGGAGATACACATTTTTTCTGTTGGTTTCACGTGTGTTGCCATGTTTTTTACTTTATGCCATCTTTAACAAATTAGAAAAATTAATTATTGTACATATAAATATTTGGTATAATTTATGTACAGTTTAATGTTTCATTCACAAATTATATTTCATTATGATCTGAGATTCTGGCAGCCTTACAAATTATCTGTATTTATAAAAATAAAGCAGTTATTAAGTTTACTAAGCCTCTAGTAACTAATACATTGCAGCCAAGAAGACATCAATCATGATTTACAAGCAAATGCCAAATCTGTACCTTCATAAGTGTGATAATCTTTTATGATTATACTGATGGGAGATAAACCTTCATTAAATATTGATTTTGGCAGATAACAGTTTGTTATCCAAGTCCTTATCAAATTACAAGGTCTTCATCATGCTGACAACATCATATCATATGGTTTATACCAAATAAGACCACACTTTCACCAAAAAATTCTAAAGCACACACACACATCAAAAGACTAACCCAAAACTTAGATACCACAAGTAATATTAAATGGGTTTTAAAAGGACTATGCAGTGCAAAAGAACAATAGAACACAAATTTATAACCAGTTCTCCATCTTTCCTAATAGTTATTAGACATACCAACAAATTTGTTAAATTTTATTAAAGTTTGACAAGAAATGCTATCCAAAACAAGTAACAATCTTGAATCTTTCCCACCTGTACTAAATTAGGGACTAACACAACCATTTTTAAAATAAGTAATTATCATTTGCTCCAAAATAAACCAAATCATTAGAGGCATGGTTTTCTGTCACACATTCTATACCTTGAAAGCTATAGCTGTCATTTTTTAATATCATAAACTCAGTTATACCCTGCAAATTTCATTATTTACTAAATACATTTGTAGAACAAATATTTACAAAAAGATATTATTAGAGAATTTATCAAAACTGGATACATACAGGTGCAAATAAGTATATGTTTATAATGGAACATATGCTAGAACAACAACTGATCCATAAACTAGTATAATACCATCCAAACATTACTAACATGTACATTGTCAAGTTTACTTATGCAAACAACCACTTGTTAAAGAAATATAAATTTAGATGGCAGGTATTGTGGATTAGCTAGATATGGAAATGTACTCAGTATGTACAGGCATAAATTCAATTGGTAATTATTAATTACAGGTAAACAATATGACCAGCTATAGATATGCCACTGCACTAATATATAACACATATACTGGTATTTCAAATTTAAGTGTACCAGTATTTTTTATATAAAGAAAGCGAACCGCAACAAAAGAATGTACGGTAATTCTTCTCAATTCGTACACCTCCATTATTCGTACACACCCCCTTTTTCAGATTTTATAATTTCTGAAAT
>JAOXYB010112491.1:0-22930 GCA_028565635.1 Phoronis ovalis
TTATTAGCTAAAAAAGGGAATTTCTTTAAAATAAACAATATTGAAAATCGTCAAGTAAAAGACGATACCAATGCTGGGTATCCTATAGATAGGATAAACAGCAAAAATTGAAAAGTCCAACCGATTTGTATTTTAAGGACTTTTGCCCATTAAACACTTCTTTAAAAATAAAAATTAAAAGAACAGCCTGATAGATCCAGTTTTTAAAGGCTTTCACCCGTTAAACAACTATTCTTTTTGATGTGGCCTTAGTACAAGTTTCACTTTTCACTTGTGAATCAATCAGTGTACTGTCATATTAGTTGATATTCTGCAGTCAGTTACGTTTCATTATAAAATGCATGGTGGCCGTCACTTTCTTTTGTTAGGGAACCTCTGATACTTTGTATTCTGACATTTTGTGGTGTCCTTGAAGGTTCAATACGTACAAACAATGGAACGGAAATCTTATAGCGACATTTCATTACTGCCAATGTCAAAACTATGACAGTTAAAATCAGCATTACAATCGGTTGCCATATTAATGGAATATGAGCGAATATAAGTTGCAGACTTTGTCCAAGACTATGGCTGAAAATTTCCACTGGCCTTGTTATGCATCTACTGAATGTTGATGTGATGACCTGAAATACAATCAATTTATATCACTGATTACCACAAAAAAGATGCATGTTTAGGGCATTTATGATTAATACATTGGCACACAATTCACATACACTTGACTTAATATATTAGCCAATCAAAAGAATCATGTCCCCAGTTCAGAAGCCAAAACTAAGATTGTATATATGTTTGGGGCTTACAAAAAATAATCCTTGGTCCTTGAAAATGAATACATGGACATCAAAACAATTAACTGTAGCAATGTTATGCTGTCATTTACTCATCAGGTGAATTTATGAAAATGGCGTCTGTTCAGCAGGTCTAATTTCATCAATTATGCTTGAGTGGCACTAGACTTGCTCAAGTCATTCAAGAATTTTTTAATTATTATTTTCAATTTTTTTATATTATTTTGATTACTGTGATCTATTTTTGCTGCAAAGATAACAAAAAAAGATACTGTATCCCCTTGTGGATGGCCACACATATAAGGAAACCTCTCAAATCAACCTATATTATAACCGGTAAGCGGCATACCTTATAGAGAATCACATCTTGTTAATGACAAAATATTGATGTAAAAAATCCACAAGGACTTAATTAAGTTAGTCAAACCAGCACTTGTTAAAAAATATAATATAAATTCAAAAACATTTTTGTAAAATATTTAAAGCTTAATCAAGGCAGAGAAAATTAGCTGCCCTGTCAATGTACTAATCAGCATGAGAAGACAATACATTTTCCTGCTCAACCAGAGATCTTAACTGACGAAGATTTTCCAATGTCATCTTTTCGATATTCTGTTCTGTATAATTTAAACATTTTTTAACCTTGAACACATGAATGAATGTGGTTACACAGGTCCAAGGTGACAAATGTTCTACATCATGTACTTTCTTAAGTGTCTAGTTTTATTAGCATTTTTTTTTATTTGTAAAAAAAAAGATTTTTTTAGAAATATTAATAATTTTATGCCACCTGTTATTTTCACCCACTCCTCATTACCTTTTCATTATATTTAAATGGAATTCAAAAAGAAAATATTTATTAGGTGCAGTGGGTTACAAAAATGTGATTGCCATATTTTTTTTACTTGGGATTGCTGATGTAGTTGGGTTTACGTTTCCTTTCTTTCTGTTTTTTTTCTCTCCAATTTTCAGTGAGCTATATCCATAAGACAGTTGGAAATGGCCATTGTTAGTTATTTAGAGATCAAAGGTTAAACTTTTAAAATTACTCAAAATATCCAAATAATTTATGTAGGAAATATGCCAAAACTTAAAACATGGTTGCTTATACAGGCTTGAAGTTTGTTGTAGAACATCTCTTTAAGGTGGGAACAGTTGACCTCGAGGCAATAAAACAGGTCATAGGTCAACTTTCAAAATTGCAGAAAATTTTCAAAAATGAGGGTATGTCATTCAGAAGTCATCCAGAGGTTATGGGGCCACCCTAAGGTCACTAGGCCCAAATAACTAATTTTGTCAAATTCCTATTGTGATTTTGTATTAGGAGTTCTGAAGACATCAAACTTATTGATTTTGTTTGTTTTCCTTCTTTCATTCCTTTTCCATTTTATAATTTTCAGCAAGCTGTGCCTCAAAGACAAATAGATGTTGAAAGTGGGTCATTAGAAGTCACTGAACGGTCATAAGGTTAACAGCAGTAATCCTTGCCTTGGTAAAAGGCTATTTAGTTCACTACTGTTTTTTGTTTATTTTGATGCAAATATTTGTCATGTAGGTTTGATGTACTCAATAAGGAAACTACTAGCATACTGATCAAAGACACTTAGTGCCAATGGAACGATTAGTTAATGCAGCTTAAGTGACCGAACTCTGGGATATATAAAAAATTGGAAAAAAGGAAAATATGAAATTGGAATTTTCCGGATAATTAGTTAGAGTAAGCATTACTACCTTTAGGAAGATAAGCAGATTTTTTTGACTAACTACAATTATTAAGAAATTGAAATTAATAAGAGGTGAGTGATTAAGGACTCTAGATATAGTGCTAACTGACTATAACTTTCTTTGTTAAAAGTTATGAGGTTGAAAATGAATAACCCAATGTATAAGCTGCCATTTTGAGAAACATTGGGTCTAAAATTTGGTTTTCAAAAAAAAAATATAAATAAAAAAAACTCCTCTACCTACAACCTAAAACATCTTTACATATACATCTACAAAACAATGTTTCAGAATTTCACTTAGTTTAAAAGTTTATTAATTTTTAAAGGGTAAGGTGGCACATATTGTTTGGCACAACTTTGTCACATTTGTACTTCTGTAAATTTTAGCCAGCTTATATTTTGAAAGAATACAACTAACACTTTTTAAATCTCTATATATATCATGAAACCCTTATGTTGGTCATTTTGGATTAAAAGCAAAATGTTTGAAATGCAAAATTCAAATTAACAGAAGTAAAAAAATTGACCAAATTTTATTGATTTAAATATGAAATTAATTCGAATATGGGTCACTACACTGATTTATTCATAAAAAAATAAATTATATAAGTTACATACTAAGTTTTTTTATATACTCTATTTTTTCATGTAACATAAAGCATGAAGAATGAAAAGTGTTACCAAACAAAGCTCTCCTCCTTAAATGCTCACTTTTTTTTTTGATTTTGACATACAAATTTTTAAAATTTATAATTTTTGAATAAAGAAAATTAAAAAAAAATCTTAGATATGGTTTTATAGATATATGTCAAGCTCATTTATGCAAAGTTTCAAATTTGTAGTTGGTGGGGGTTTTAACATATTGTTTATTTAACATATTAACATGTTTAACTGGTTTGAAATGTCTGCACACCTCTCTCTAGACTTTAAACAACTTATGTCAAAATTAAATAATTTTTTGCAAAACGCTAGTTCAACGGAAATAATAATAACAAAGTAACAATGCAAAAATATTTTACCATTAAAGGTGTAACTTCCCAAAGGGGGTCTACAAGTAAAGCCTGATGATATTTCTCACAGTGGAAAGTTGAGTCCCATGAAAATTGCCACTTAAGCCAAGATTTCATCGAGGCCCAAATCCCAAGCTCTTGAGGGAAACACTCAGGAGGAATGCCCTAATAAAATAAAAAAGGAGCAAACATTTTGAAATTTCACTGTGGCATAGTACATAGTAAACATTTCTTTACTTTATCTTTCAAATGTGCAATTTGCAATTATTTTAGATTCTTGCATGTTCAGGTAGGCTAGTGATGTAGATTAAACTATACTATCCTCACTTTCATGCTTGTATCACGTGCATCTACGACTTCCTCATTTGTTTTATTTTCAAAAATCACAAATTTAATCAACTTACACCTTGCAGTACAGCCATTTTTACAGCAGCTTCTTGTTGATACATTCTTACAAATTCCCAAGGAACACTAATGGCTGTACACAGCATAAATCCACCAAAAACAAATCGAGGCCAACGACGCCTTTCAGGAAACAGTGTTTGAATTTTTTCATCATAAACAGCAACTGTAGGATTTGTTTTCATGTTCTTAGGACGGCCTTTAGACTTTTTCTGTATTGGTTGTTGTCCCCATTTTACTAATTTACATGAAACAGTCAATAACATACTGGCTATTGTAGCTAAAATAAGCAGATATAAAGTTCTCGTAATAGTATCTGTATATTTATGAAGGAAATTCGAAGTATCCATTCGTTCATATGCAGTATCTGTCCAAAGTTGGTTCAGCACACTTATCATGATAAAAATAATTAAAAATACACACAATAACAATGTTAATGTATTGCACAAAGTACATAATGATATATTGCTGTCTTTTTGTTTCCTGTTTTTCATAGTTTTACTTTTCGGTTTACTATTATTGTTTAAATTGAAGAATGTCTTGAGGAATTTTATGATATACCACAATAATAATCCACTGACCACTACGGACGGACAGTAGCACAAAAAGGTGAGACACCAGACAACTGTTGTATCTGAAAACCACAGCGACAGAAATTTTCCAATTGATGCTTCTAATACAAATCCATACCAGTGGGTGATTCTGTATAAAGTCTGATTGCTAAAAAATTGGTTGGAAACAGCGAATTTTGTGAAATTTGTAAATTCTTGTAACCACTTATGCAGGCAATCCAAATCACAAAGTCCTACAAAAATTGTTATGTTTTCACTATAAAGCAGTGACATGTCTAATTATTCTTTAGTACTAACAGTGTGAGGACTTCCTCTCTGTCAGCCGTTTCAGTGCAGAGCAGCTTAAAAGATGATACATGTAGTATACAGCAGCAAGAAACAGAACATTTGAAATTGAAACTTCAATTTGGTAAATATTGTGCCAGTAGGTTAAATGCTTCTTTAATAAAATTATCAAAAATGTTTTACATTATTTACTTTCTATTAATCTTCCCACAACACCGGACTATTTCATCTAGACAAATGACATGACGGTGTTCTTCCACCATACTTTACCTGAAGCCAATACAACAGCTACAACCAATAGGCATGCAATAAAAGTCAGTAACATTATCTTGATGAAAAACCAGAAGCATGGTGGATCCTTATAATTAACTTTGCGGGATTTACACCTTTTGTTGTTTGTTTGTTTTGAAGTTCTTTTCGCTTTGTTCTCATCTTTTGCAAAATCATTTGGTGCATCTCCAGAACCTGAACGTAATCAGATATACAACTTTTTTTGAAAATGTACAACGGTATGTATAATGGTGATCGATTCAGTGTTGATTATACGGGTTAGTGATGGCCTTTTAATAAATACCAAATAAACATTGTTTTTGTTACATTACAACAACTGACAGTGGCAAGCTACACTGTATTTATCAGAAGCAGGATCATACTGAATAAATGTTGTTAATATGAAAATAAAGCCAATGTTATCTTAATATTAAGACTTTCTGCTGAGAATTAAGTTAACCAATACCAGCAACAATCCATGAAAATTAGGTAGCAAAAGTTACTACAAACACTATTATTATTATATTTTAAAACCAGGTATACAACTTTTTAGTGAGCTTTGCGAGTGTATTAACTTGATATTGTGACCTTCACAGAAAACTACCTTGAATTTGTTTGATGTACAAATAACCTCTTCCAATCTCTTCCATTTCTCTTTAAAATTTAATTAGATTCGTTTAATTTTAGTTTAATTACAAGCAATTTTTTCCTGTTAATTTAACACCCAGTTGGCACTTACAGTATAGTTTGTTGACAACAAAAATTCAATCAGTTAAATTGATAGGTTGTTGGCAACAAAAATTCAGTATGTTAAACTCATTAAATCTGTAGCTGGTATTAATAAAGGTTATAAGTTAATTAGACTGCTCAGTTGAGGTGACAGTAACAACATAGTGTAAAAATTAGATTTCATTGTCCTTACTGCGAGCGCCTATCTTTTTTAAATACTTTTCTTGTTTCAAAATACTGAGATGCAGTAACTCCACCATGTTCTGAATTTGAAACGTATATGGTTATTTGTTGTTGATTATATGGGCCAATGACCTTTAAAATACCAAATAAACATTGTTGTAATATTACAACATTTCACAATGGCAATTATCAGAAGCATCCTGTGTTATCTTATTATTAAGATTTTCTATTGAGGATTAAATTAACCAATGTCAGCAACAATCCATTAAAATTAGGCAGGAAAAGTAGCTATGAACAACAATATTATTATATTTTTTATTCACATTAGGAATAAACAATTATATTAAAAGTGACAAGCATAGAAAAAATTGAAACTTAGAGGCTGACATACATAAAGTTTTTTATACTCCAGCTTCAACTCTGTGACAGGGGACAAATTTTATTCTGTGATATCTAAACATACTAAAGGTCACTTTTTTCAGATGTAGGTCTTTCAAAGGAGTGGTTCTTTTGCATACTATTTAAGTGTTTAGGATTTTTTTTCTCTAAAATTTGTTCAAGGTTACCAGGGTTTTTTAATTGATACCAGCCTCATGAATCCAGAGAATCTAAAGCCAGTTGCAACAATTCAGTCCATTTAACAATGATTTACACAAAGCTGACGTCCAAATGAGCTAGTTACAGTTTCTTTAGAGCCCTGCGTACTGTCATAGTGGCCTAAATTTGACTATACTTGTTCTACGTTCTATGCATATTTGCTGGAGATAGACAGCTGTGTAGTATGATGGTATTATCACGCAAACCTGATCATTGACAACACAATAGAGTAACAAGAGATGCAAAAATCTGGCTGTTAGCATTGGGGAAAGTGTATCCCTTGTGGTGCAGATGGTAACAAATAAATAGCTCTATTTTCTCCATAGGAGACCGTTTAACAGAACAATTGGGGACGAAGAGCACCCAGACAATGACCACCGTCAGTGTCAACTCAGAGATTGGCTTGGTGTAATGTTCTGTAAAGGTTAACATATATATTCAGACCTGTGATAAAACCATCATTCCAGCATTAGTCCTAGGTACATGACTCTATTATGGCTTGCCTGTGGCTGAGCCATAGGGTCATGGCATAGACAGTGTTAAAATCTGTTGAAGCTTTTCCAACCCACATTTTTTTGATGTCTTTTGTACTCTTAGCTAGTGCATGAGGTGAGTCTTGCAAGAATATTCAGTTGAAGAACTTCAACAGTTTTTAACATTGTAAGGCCATGACCCTACATCAGATACACCACAGGTTAGTCATAATAGGGTCATGCAACCATAGGTAGTTTATAAAATAATTTTGCCAAGTACTGGAAATGGAAACAGAATAAAACAACGAGCCTAGAGCTAAAGGTAGCTGCAGGAACTTCAACCTTATCTGTATCCTAACTAGCACTGTACAACTAGGGAACTAATAACTGTCTAGCTTTTCCGACTATCCCCAGTGATAGTCAACATGAGAGTGGGTAGGCATATTCCAACAAATTTTCGTGTGAAATGGTACATTTTTTGTAATGCATTTTACGCTCTTTGGGTATGTTGTTTATCCAAAATCATGAAAGGGAGTGGTTTTTTAGAGTTATGACACTTTCTTTGGGTCATCCCTAAAACTTTCACTTGCGTTAGGTCAGTATAGATCGATACAGCTGGGTGTTTTTTTCCAATTTAATTGCTCCGTGAGAGTATTATTTCTTGTGCATTCTTTCAACAGATCAATATGACTGGGTAATTTTGGAAGTCTAGGGTAACTTTTGGAATAAATACAAGAGACTTTTTGAAAAAGCTATGTTGGAACTAGTCCTAATAATAGGACCAATATCTAACACTTTCCTATTAAGAACCTATCGTCTTTCGAAATTAACAAAAAGGATGAAAATTCTCATACAGCAATGCTCCAATGGCCCTAGTTTGTTATTATCAAGTGAAAATAGATAAACATTTCTTGTGGCACAATATTTGTTAATTTTTTATAACAAATTTTTACTCAATAAATACGAAGCGGCCGTAATGGCATCTCCCGGCATCTACAATGATTTTCAGTGATTTTTAACCATCCGACTTGTTTATATGTGTAGATTTGTACTTTCTTAACTTGATAATAACGATCTAAGACCATCGAAGTATTGCTGTATCAATAATTAATCGTACAGGTCAACCAGGTGAGTTATTAAATTCGAAAAATGATAGTTTTTGAATAGGAAAGTGTTAGGACCAATATGTCAGATATTGGGCCTATTATTAGGACTATGTTGCAACCTGGGATTAATATAACTAAGAGGGTACCCACTTTCATATTACCTACCCCCCGCGCGATTATCGGCACAGCTAAACGATTCACATCAATGCCGCCATTGGACCAGTCTGTTTTGTGGCTCTATTCTAATGTCCTGTTGAATCGATCATTGGCATATCTTACCTTTTGATCGGGACATCTTAAGTATGAAATATCGACAAACGCTTAAAGAAATGAAGGAATTCCAATTCTAGTCACAAATACGGAAACAAACATCATCGTTTTTACATTTCATATTTCGCGCTATGATTAACGGATGTCGATAACAGAAACTTCGCTCCTTCGGATTTGTTTCTAACGATTTTAAGAATAATATTTCCTCTTCGAATCCCGGTTCAAGATGTAGTAAAATTAACCTGGGAATTAACTTTTGATTTTGATTCAAAATCTGACTAAAATCTTTTGCAATTGAACTACAATAGTCAGTAGTATAGAATCCCGAGAATTCCCCGGCAGAAATCCATTGCAAACTCCTCGGCAAACTCATGTCCCCGTTAGTGTTAGGTGCGGACTGAAAGGGGTTTGATGTGGCCCCGTAGCAAATACAAAAACTGAAATAGTTTGTGAGATAAAAAAAATGCAACATACTAACTCTTTTACCGAGTTAACCATCTGATAGCCAGAGCTAATCAATGAAATTTTAAAATAATTTTAGATGATGGTAATGAAGATAAACAAAATCAGAAAAATGTTGAATGAACAAAATCTGAAAACGGAAAGAAACGAGTTGAAAAATCACTTCTGTTTAAATCTATACAAAAGTGAATTGTATCTACATTTTAGATATTTTTAGAATATGTATAGACATGATAGAAATGTACATTATTGCATATACGCTCGTCCAAATCTTTAAATGTAGAATAAACGTCTATATATTTCAAGTTACTGAACATTTACGGTTTTGTCACAAAGTAAAATTGAGAATGCGTTGAATGGTCACTAAGTTGTGAAAACGTGTAGTTAGTAATGAGACTTTACTTTTTATTACTATTTTCTTTTTTTCAAACAATGTAGAATGAAAAAATATACACAATTTTTAAATAAATGACTTATATATCTTTACACAATAATTTCCTGTACAAAAACTTAACAATACAGTTACACCCAGAAAAATCAAATTACTCATCAATTATTGTACTTTTGCACGAAATTCTGTAAAACTATTTTAAGGTCATACAACCAGGAATTAAAGTAAAGAACTTTTTCTCCTTTTTAGTATTTTCAAGAAAAATCATTTTGTGTTGTATATAATAATGCATATATGCATTCCAGGCCTGAAGTACGCACTAACGAAACATTATATTATTAATTAATGCATGCTATTGATCTTACCCAAGTTTCCGCGATATCCCTTAGTCTTCATAAATGCTGACCTCATCTCTTTCTTTTCTAAGTAAAATTTTTGAATGTCATTCATTTTTTGTGTTATTTATTGATAATACAGCTCGTGAATTGTAGATATTCTAGTTGCTAAATTCCTAAAATCATTTCTCAACATTATTTTGACATGTAGCCTGTACACGAAATAGTTAGCTTCAAGTTTTTAAATAAAGGATTTTAACTTTTGTGCTTTAAAAATGGTACTATGATCCCCCCAAAAAATCTGTCTACCCTATTTTAATATAAATTTAATACATAACGATCTAGTCACAAAAATCAGCATTATGTCAATTCAGAAGACACTGATACTTCTTCGAAACTACCTCAAATGCTGAATTGCCGATCGTCTCTCATATTATAAAGTATCAGATAACTGTTTTACATTAATAGTCACAAGTTCGTGGACTTGAATTTATACAATAAGGATTATATACTAGATATAAAACAATTAAAAATATATATAAACCGGGAAGATATTTCATTTAAATCAAAAAGAGATTAAGTAAAATATCCGAAATGAATTTGTAAAATATAAGTAGTTTATGAAGCTAGATGAACATAAATTAGGCCATGAACGCTGATCTGAATCATTACGCATACTTTAGTATAAATTGTCCACATTTGTACAATAAATACGTATAGTCCTAGTTTATACAAATTATAAGTTGGTACGGGGAGATTTTCTTTATTTTTTTGGGCAATTACCATACTATTATTGGAATATACACGATATGATTCGAAACGTCATCAAAAAAACAGCATGACTCATCACAGATAATATATTGCAATTCGTACCCGCGGTTCGTACCAAGGACTAAAGTACTGGTCGAGAGGCTGGTGAATTATAGTTACATGTATTTAAAAATATCAGTTTCATAATTTCTCAGTTCATGAAAATGCTTACTCATCATAGTTGGACGTAACTTGGTCCAACAATGTGAAATAAACAGAAGTAGGCATAGTAATGTTAATTATATACATCCTAGTGTACTACTAAAACTACTATCGTGCCTGGAGGTGATATTACACTAACTATTTTATTTCTTTGCGTGTGTCTGTTGTACACTTGTCAATAGATTTGCTAACATACATTAAACAATCTGTTTAAATTTGAATTGGCAACATCAACTTGTAAAAAACATTTTTTTGTCTGTTTTGATGGATTAACAATTTTGGTCTGCATATTTAAAACACAAAATTTTCCGGGTAAAAATTTCCATGGAAATAAAAAAAAAGAGTATAATTATGAAGCATTTAAAACGAATCTTTAATTTTGATCAATTTAATCAGAAGGAGAAAATACGTATAATTATAAAACAACAGCAGAATGAGATATGCACACATTACAACAGTAATATTTCAAATATATCGCCATGCAGGCCTCCGACACTAGACTGACATTGCACTGTCATTATCACTAGCGTCTTCATCAGTTTCCCAACTGTCAATAAGATCACTAAAATCTATTATGTTGGAATTGGAACTAATAATTCCATTTTTGACAGTATTTGAGTTGTTACTCCCTGGTTCGTTCCAAAATGATTTCGGCAACTTTCTATCGCTCATAGGTACTACTTGCTCGTACTTTTTAATATCAAATTTTAGTCTTTTCACTTTTTTTTTAAATTTTACGCTTTTGTCATTCATGTAATCTCGAAGTCCATACTCAAAGAGTTCAGTTAATGGACCAATGCCAATCTTTTTGTCTACCTTTCCTGAAAAATCATTTGCGGAATTAATAGGTTTTGATGACTTGGCAGTTTCGTCCAAATCTGACTCACATTTTGGATTTGATGGGATGTCTCCGCCTTGAGCTATCTTTAGCAACTCGGCATAATATAGTTCCCGCCCAGATTTGCCCGATGTCCATTTGTCTTCATAAATGTCACAACTATCATCCTCTCCTTTTTTTCTACCGAAAAATTTTTGAATGTCATTGTTTACTGCTTCTGCAAACTTCAGCAATTGCGTGGTGACGTCATCTTGCATTGCCGTCTGCTGCTGTTCATCTTCCATACACTCGTCATCAGAGAATTCTTCATCGGCCTCTTCGTCATAGTCGGGATCAAAAACAAGATCTCTTGTCACTTCCTTTGTAAGATAAAAATTCGTGTCAATAGTTTTTGGAGAATTGTTGTTATTTAAATTGTGTTTGCTGTCAGTCAGGTTTGCTGTGAACGCTTGGTGATGGTCACTGAATGTGGCAGACGCCATGCTAAAATCATTAGTATGGACAATCATAACGAATGTTCTAGTCTGAAAAGATGATAAAATATCAGTTAATAAAAATAACAGTAAAAAAGCAAAATAGAACAAGCTACAGCATAATTTTAATTCTAAAATTTGTTCCACATTAATTTTCTAGAAATAAAATATAACTACAACTTGATCCAACAAAACATTTTCCAACCATGACAAAAGCAACACGTTACATTTTTAATTTGTAGCATTTTACTTTATATTTATATGTTGATGTAGTTAGATACCTTCGTTTTTTGGTTTCAAGCCAATGTGACCTTACAAAGCTTTCATTTTGACTGAAGTGGCCACTCAGGACTTCTCTCTGTCAATTGCTACTAATTTAAGTTGCTATGAATAAATGATATTTTTTCATTAAAAGTAAGTTTGTGCGTTTTAAACGAGTATAATTTAAAAAGGCAATCGGTTATTAATGACTTGTCAATATATAAGGGCTGTTATTTCCCCATTTTGCAGAATTTAATGGGCCAAATAGCCTTTTTCTTAGCGTATGTATTTGTGTTTATTTTTTTGAATTTTTATCGTTTACAAACGCTTAGGATCATAAATCAAGAAGTTTTTAATACCATATTTTAAACAATGGAGTGTTTGGTGAAAAAAAAAGTAAGTTTCTGGTCGAATTATTTCAAAACAAATTATTCTCATTGAAACTTAGCGTAGATAAATATATTCAATTTAAGAAATCAAAAAAATCCCTCAAATGTTGATTTTTTCGTAAAAATTTTATAATAAAAAAATACAGTAGTTATATTATGAATTTCTTTTAAGCACAAAAAGTAGTTTTTGTGAACACGAATTGTATCTACTAACTTGTAGACTACAAAAACAAAAACTGTATTTTTATTAAATGTAACAAAAAGTCAAATTTAAATTTAGTTGTCTCGTATATTCCACAAAGAATGCGTTTTATTTTTTTATGCAAATGATGATAGTATAAATTTAGAACACCTGTATTTTAATGAGCATAAATTCAGGTTAAAAGTGAATAATGCGATTAGAAAATTGTAAGTAAACGAAACTCCGAAGAAGTAACCATAGCATAAATCCCTCAGGTAAATTGAGTAAAGAAACTGTTTCAAGTACTACACTAAAGGTCAGAGCAATAAGTATAAATGAAGTTCGGCTAATTTTAGTGGTGGATCCAGAGTGTGCAAGATGGAGCTATTAAAATGTTGACGTTTCAGTGTTGCACCGGACTGTTGCATTAATTGTTTTGGTCAAACATTTATTGCTAATACTGCTGCAGACGGGGCGAAAATGTCGAACTGTTAGATGTGCCCCTTAATCCACCACTGATCTGAATTTTTATATCAAACAAAACCAAGAGAACTTTTTTCGGTAAAATAAAAAGAATTTCAAGTTGGATAAAATGATTTTTTAATTAATAAAAGGTTTTTATTTTATAAAAATATATGATTTCAAATATTGCAGCCAACTGCTGTGGTTCTTGAGTGTTTGAAGTTACCCAGTCCTACTACGTGTATTAGTACAACTGCTTGATAAACATTGGTCTAACAATAACCAACCCCGGGATCTAGCCTAACCACTAGTTTCGACCGCAAGCTTTTCCAAAGTTTCACGCCTCATGTTCGTGCAATTTACAGATTTAACTAAAGACTTTTATTCGTTTATTTATTTTCGACAGTCATTTCCGTCCAAGGCGATATTCAGTGTAAATCACTAATACTTTTTTGCAAAGGCGTAACTATATAAAAAAATAACCGACTAAATTACTTCCAAATTTAAATTATATGTCTTGAAAATGTAGGTGTATGAACTGCATGTACCATTTGTTAGACTGCAGAAAAGAGAAAATCCTAAACTGATATTTTAAAAGAATTAAAACGACGAACAAACGGTTCGTCGAAGTCCCTAAGGCATTGTTTTGAAGTGTATATTTACCCAATCAAATATAAACTGAAACATCATGTTCTAGTTTTACCACATTTTAAAATGCAATAATATATACATGGCAGCGTCAGTATTATGCTAATGACCATTGTGAATTTAAAAAATGTACCAGTCATGCAAACACGAGTGACCTCTGTTGAAAAAACAACATAAAGTACTGAACCTATCTGAATATTACTAAATTAGTAAACTAAAATGCAGATAAAATAGAAAATGATACGTACAGAATGAAAGCTGGAAACAAATTCTTATGCGAGGATCCAAAACCGTCAGTTGGTTGTCGTGTATAAATTATTTGACTCCTCAGATTAAAATACTTGAAAGAAGTCAGTCCACATAAAACAAACACTCCACTATGTAGATGCTTCTCTGTAGGTTGTAAATACTAATGTTGTGCTATGCAAATTACTACAAATCCCACTTAACCATTGTATTTAACGCCATCACCCCTCAATCTGGTTGTAACTTTTGATTTGTGGTGCTTTTCACTGGACGAGGTATCTGTTTGTGAAAACTTTAAGCCACTGCTCAGTTCTGATTCGCAGGGATTTCTCTTTATCTTTCAAGTTTACAAAACCCAATTTATTTTGGGGCTTAACTCTTATCTCGATCGTATCTTGTGATTTAATATTTGTTACAAATTCAAAATGCTATTTTGTTAATATAATAGAACTTTGCTCTTGAAATTAGTATTCATATAAATTGGACTTCTCATTGGAAAGAATTTACAAAAGGAGACTTGGATAGGTTACATATTCGAAAATTATGAATAATAAATTATATATTAGTAACGAATGAGTCACATGTGTTTTACAAGTAATATTAATTAAAATAAACTGGTACATAAAATATTCATCGACCGACGACAGTAATCACGTTTCTCAGATAAGCAGATAAATAAAATAAGTTAAACATTCTGACATGCATTGTTTTTCAGAAACTTCAGAAAATTTGACAGAAATAAATAACCCGTTATATCTAGACATAAGCTCTCCCAAAATAATATAGTGTCAACAATTATAACACAGATTTAAATATTGTGGGATATTAAAATTAGTTTATAGGGCTGTATGCATACTGTTAATGAGCAAAGCAAACACATGCATGAAATGAAGGCGGTATATATTTGCGGTTTTGCATAATAATGATGATATTAAGTTGAGTGTCCCATCATTACCTATACAGCACTTACACGAAAGCAACGCTACGATGAGACACATTTCCTCTTTTGTTTTACAGAGGTACAAAATGATGTTATCCTCTTTTAGATATATGTATTCTATTGACATTTACGTAAAATTTGACGTGTTTAAACATAACGGAGCTTCGTCATTCAGAATATTGACACGTCAGGAGTAACAGAGCAAAACACCATGTACTTGCACATGATGACGTACAGTAATCAACGGTGCGAATTGCACGTTACGCTCATCTATAACATCTGTGCTACGCGTGCATTTATTACTGTACGTTTCACAATACCAAGATTGAAAACGGCGTGGCGACAACTTTTGCTGTTGAACTATAAGAATATGTTCGAAAAAACAATTGTTTGCCATCCTATTTCAAATGTGACAATGCGTACCGTCTTAAAGAATGTCCTGCTATATATAGTATCCACATTACACCTGTTATACTTGAAAATGTATGATAACCTAAATTACATATCAAGAAGTGTGTGTCCAAACAAATCAAGACAAAACTACAAGGCTAAAGAGTACATATTACTTGAACGATTTAATTTTTGCAGTTTAACACGTAAACTACCATGTACATGCAAGACTGTTTTATCTGAAAGTGGAGATGTGGTTACAATTAAAATCGATTATTCTTTGGGTAATATTCTGAACTTTGTAAGTTTGATACTCATTCGATTTATTATCGTAGAGAACATGACGTAAGACACGGTGTTACATTTGCCCTTTGCTATTATATAGCGATAACGAAATTGGATCAACATTCTTCCACAGAGGAAAATTGATCATGATTTCAAATTTGGACTCAGATTATTCTTTTATATTGTAAAGTTATTTCACTCTTTAAAATGTTTTTTTTTACCAGTTATATACTTTCTGAAGCTGTCTCAAGTGAATGTAGACATAAAACTCTTGCGTTCTTAAAGAATTTTTTTTGCAATTTCTTCATTTTTCTAAATATTTCTTTTCAAAATTTGTCGCGCGTGTTTCTTGACTGCTATCATACCAATGTTTGCATAAATTTTTAAATATATATTTGTGCTCTTCGATACAGTGTGTAACCTTTATCCCCCCAGGATAATTGTATATGAAATTACTTGATTAATATCTAAATAATGGCACTTATCTGCAGGTTGTTGTCCCTTACATTAGTCAGTCTTATCATGTTATTTTAAAAATTATCCCGCCCAACCCACTACAAATATATGCAGGAGGGATTTACTTTATAGTAATCAATTATCCTTGTGTTTATTATTTGAAAATCTGTGAAATTATTTTAAAATATTACAAAATTACTTGTGCTTTACATTGTTATACAGATCCAAGATTTTATGAAAGATGGCTGTTATGTGATCGTTAGGAGTCATTTATAACGTTTACGAAAATAGTCAATAATTCAGATCGAGAACAGTGAATCTTGCAAATAAATAAAATGAGCATTTCAGTAGAAAATCTTTGAGAAAAACCAAGGAAATTTTGAAGTAAATTTTGTTTGCCTTTTGTCCAAGGTAGCTGTTTTAAGACATCTTCCAATCAATGGACTTTTCAACGTCAAGATGATGACTTGGCGAAAATGCAACTTTGATTGATTAATGGCAAATATTACAGTCTTTATCATTTTGATGATATTTTATATGATAATTTAGATAATTGTTTAGTGTTACTGCAATTATAAGTGTCTCTTTCCCAAAATATAACTCCAAAGAAAATGGGAACGTGTGAAATTTGTATTTTAATTTCGGCAACAATAATTTAAAACTGACAGAATAGAGGTAGTTAAAATTAAACCTTACTAATGCGCTGCGTGCAAAAATCGTGAAAAGCCTCTCATTTAAATTACTTTTTGGGAACAACTCAAGATAAAGTTTTTGGTTATTTGCTGTAAAAAGTCAAAAGAATAAATAATAGCTTTTGTACGAAATTATTCACAGAGACTTTATTACATAAAAAACTATGCCCCTACTGATTCACCTTTGTGGTAGACCATTACACTTTAATCGCGCAGTCTTGAGGTAAAAAACAGCTGGTGAATGAAAAGGAAACTATTACTATCTGCATGTTTACAAGTGCATCATTCTCTGCTTTGGTATATCAACACCGGAAAAATCAGTATAAAGTTACGTCATGCAGTTGTAAGCTCACTTTTGATCTTGTGTAATTCAAGGAGTGTAAAATGATACCGCTAGCATGATTTTGCTGTTGACATGTGTAAATTCAGGTGCATACATCATAACATGACATTTATTGTTTAAAAAAATGAAGTTTACATAAAAATAAGGCACATTTATTATGCATTTTATGAAGACATTAGAATAAATAACATTACAAAAGTCATTCTATAAACAAGAGAAATTGCAACTTCGTAATTGTAATATTATACAAAAAAAATTTTACGTAAAATATTTTTTTGTATAATATTACAATTACGAAGTGTAGAAGTATAAATAAGTTATGAATAAAAAATTAAGTTGCTTTGTGCAAGAAAATTTCCTTTTGAAACAGTTTGCATTTTATATACAAATCATTTTAATTCTTTTATGTACTGATTTTAAAATATTTGTTTTAAAATATTTGAAATGAAGTAAAAAAATAATATACATGAACAACTTTCAAGTTCAGACACAAATATTGAAAGCTCTATCAAATCTGCATGACATATTTCACCTTCAAATTCACAACTGGTTCTTGTGGACCTAAAAGGGAGAATAACATGGTACATTGGCATATTTTAACTTACTTTTTATCAAATACATTGTTGAAGTGATTTTCATATATTTTTTTTACTGTATTCTGCTTCCTTAAAAAGAAAGGATATGTCCATTCCATATTAAATGCGCAAAAACCTGAGGAGTAAAACTATCGTTTTAAATTCTAAAACGAAGAAACGAAAACGACATAAAATTGATAATTTCCCAGCATTGTAGGTTCATAACAGAAACAAAGCTAACTAAATAAGCTGTAACGCAAACACAACGTCGGAATTCTAAGCTAACATCTGCTATCTGTCTCATATTGTGTCGAGATGATAACAGAAGTGCTCAGAAATACATGTATAACAGCATAAACACGAAGTCAAGCATCGATTTACGACAAAATTATTTCTAAGAACTCAAGAATGAAAATCACAAAAGTGCAATATATTTTTCTGATTTTATAACATTAACATCAACAATTAACTTTCACATACGTCTGAATTATACAGATTTTTTTACATAGACCTGCAGTATGTTTTATAATTATCTAAATTTTTCGAGAATTAGTTTTCAATACATTATGCTTTTAATCAAAATTTGCCAGACTTTTTTTTAATTCATCAGCATATTTTTTCACTAAAATATTCTTACAGCGGCAAAGTAGCCCTCTAGCAGCAAATAAACGCTGTATGAGATTCCTATGATGTTTATTATAAACTTGTTATAAAAAATGTTATAAGATAATTAAACTTTCATAAAGTTGTGAAAAACAAAATACAAAAAGTGTCAGCTTCGAATTGTATTGACACAAGATTACTTATATTAACTAAATGACATATTTTAAAGTTTTACTATTCAATTCTTATCAAACAGGGTGGAGATATTTCGCAACCCGGTAGCTAATTCAAACATTTATTTTACCACGTTGGTTCAATAATTTTATTAGGAATTTCATACTGGTATTCCAGTTACGAGTTCAGGTCTATTGTCTAATCCCAATGTTACGGGTTCACTGCAAAACACTGTTTTTAATAACTGCTTAATTTATGCAAGCGAAATTATTTTTTTCGTGTAATATGAAGAGTACATTTTGTCTCATGATTCTTTCAGCAATACTACACCTACCTGAGACAATAATGCAATTTAATATCAGATTTAAACTTTTCTATATAAGATCTGTAAAATGGATGAGCCACTATTTTGCAAAAAAAAAATTGTGCTTACTAACAAACACACTAAGCTTAATCCAAACGAATGAGATCATGCAGTAACTTTTTATTTAGTAATCCTATAATTTAGTTGCATTCTCTTGTGTTTTTTTTGTTTATGAGCCTATCATTTTTTTAGACTTTACAATTACCATTCTTTTCATCCCAAAGTGGTACAGTATAACATATTTTTTATCTTCTTTTGTCTTAATATCTACGTACTGATGAGACACAGTGTTCATATCCTAGTAACGAAGCGCTTTATCTTAATTTTGTGTGTCATCTCATGTTATTACAACTAATGTATATTGACATTTTTTAACTGTCATGTATCTATGTAAATAGGGGACCTCTACGTTTTAGTTCTGTCATTTTTAATTAAAAATCATACAGCGGCCTTTGTTTAAATAAATACCAGAATCATCATGTTATACAAGCAGAACCTTCTTGAATACTCAACTTCTTGTGTTAAACACATGAGTTTTATATACCATTATTTTTAAAATTAAATAAGTTTTTACGTAAATGTTTACCTTTCAAGTTTTGGCTGGTGGTTACCTCTTACTAGGTTTTGCCTTTGGAGGAGGTGTGTCTTCTTCATCATCATCATCATCATCGTCATCGTCATCGTCAGCAGCATTGTTATCCTTTTTAGGAGGCGGTTTCTTAGGAGTGTCTTCTTCATCATCATCATCGTCGTCGTCATCATCATCATCATCATCAACGTCATTACCCTTTTTAGGAGGTGGTTTCTTTTTTGGAGTATCTTCTTCATCATCGTCATCATCATCATCATCATCATCATCTTCTTCATCGTCATCTTTTTTAGGAGGTGGTTTCTTTTTTGGAGTATCTTCTTCATCATCGTCATCCTCATCATCATCATCTTCATCGTCATCTTTTTTAGGAGGTGGTTTCTTTTTTGGAGTATCTTCTTCGTCATCATCATCATCATCGTCATCATCATCATCATCTTCGATGCCTTTTTTAGGAGGTGGTTTCTTTTTAGGAGTATCTTCCTCATCGTCATCGTCATCATCGTCATCGTCATCTTCATCATCATCTTCTTCTTGGTTAGGTTTCTTCTGAGGCTTTGCTGCAGGAGTTTCTGTTACTTCTGTTGTTGCATCATCATCATCATCATCATCATCCTCATCTTCATCATCATCAGCAGCATTTGTACTTTCATCACTTACACGCCCTGGTATATACCGTAGTAAATTTTTTCTCCATTTCAGCCACCTGCAATTATATCGATAGTTACAAGAAAGACCTATGCAAAATATAAATGACATTGAAAGGATTGGTCATCGGGAATTACAGAATTTAAATTGACAAGAAAAATGGAAAATTAAATTTTTTAGTGCACTAGTATTTGCTTTTGTGCTAGAGAAAGACGATCCTTTTTTTAGTTTTAATGTCGCGAGGCTTTTTTATACAACACTAGAGGTAGTTGGTATATATGTTATTTTTATATATGCTCCGCTGGTACAAAACTCCGTGATACAACAGACCAGTTTACTCAGGTTGATAATTGTCGGATTTTTTTTTAATGCCTTTCTGTAAACCCCGCGAGATAATAATAAAAATAATACTGAAGAAAAAAGAAACGGAAACAGATTGAAACGCTGAAACTATATGTAGAATGCATATAGCTTTGAATTGTATCATTTTGAGTTTACACACACAATTTTCTGAATCGTTTATTACGGCATTTTGGAAATGAAAATTCATAATCTCGATCGTAGCCCAACGATCTTCGCTTGCATTGTATAAAATAACTGCTATGTCGTTTGACTTTTTATATGGGTTTTGAAAGATAAGATTGGACATTCTTCTGTACGTCTTATAATGTGTAAAACAAATATCACACCGTCACGTCCTTACCCCGGAGTTTGCAAAAAAACAACTTTGATTGGAATTTGTGAACTCAAAATCCTATTACAGCATAACGTTTAAAATTCGTTTCCTTGTTTTATATAGCACGCAATAACTACATCGAAAATTATGTAGTAAGACTGAGCACTAAGAAAGTCATACAAATTCCTTACACGCGCTTTAAAATAGAGCACTCGGATGATCTTTTGTTGATGTATAAGGAAACCAATTGCAATTAAAGCACGGATTGGTACTGTTTCTTTTCCCCCTGTTATTTCCTTGTCAGTGTAGGCAGTTTAGCACGAAATGAATTAGGGAAAAAAATGAAATCCATTTGATTATTATCGGGAAATAATTCTAGTCCTTTCTGTTGGTATTAAAAGGTGAAACGGTGATTGTCCTGTTTGTGATATTAGATATTCCCACCAGGTGGTCTGAGGTCAACCGCAAAAAAAATTGTTTGGCATTCAAAGTCGTCTAAAAGCACGAGATAAACAGTTATCTGGAGTAGTGTGTGCCATTGAGCGTCAAACTAATTTGGTGTTGCTAAGGAAAATAAATCGTTCTTGCATGATGCAATCAGTTAAAAAATCACAGTTTAGTAATCTATACAATGCATACATGAAAGCTTCAAATTCTTGATCTGTAGCTTATTAAAGAGCCATTCACCTGGGCTGAATAAAGAGTTTTTTTGTTTTTTTTTCATAAAGTTGTATATGTACTTAGGGTTCACTAAAGCTGCGATCAACGTTATCCTATGGGTATGTAGAAACACTAAATTTGGGCTGAATACTTTGTTTATCTATTTGCAACAACACAAAAAAGAAACGTGAATAAGGTTGATATATTAAAATAATATGTACAACAACTATAAACACAAAATTAAATCATGCAAAAACAACAATGAATAAACACAAATTATGCACATGTAAGAAATAAATAAGTAAAATTATCACCTGAAGTTAATAATAGGACGGATTGTAACTGACAAATACAACATATGACAAGTATTAACTTTTTTTGATAATACTTTTAAAATGTTGCTGAAAAATCATGAAAAAGCAAAATATATCAAAAACAAGTACTAAAATTTAACATTAAAAAAATTTGTTAAATTTTATTATGTAAATTTACTGCAAGATTAAGATAAGTTTAACTAATAATACAACCACAGCAGATAAAAATATAAGTAATGAACTGGATAATACTAGAACAACGATGCATGAAACATCAAAATATGGACCTCTGATAATTTTTGACTTGTTTTTTCATGTTGCACCCAATTTCTGCACTACTAAACTTAGTTCATATACTATCAATCCAATTTCCAAAATTTAATCACAATATCATAGAAAAAGAAAGAAATTGAATAAAAATTCAATATGACTAAAAACCCACATGGTAAAACTGAATCACTAGATACCTCTAGATACATTTACAAATGAGCTATCTTAGTGGTGTAACATTAAAAAATAGAGGAAAACAGATGCAACATTATAACATATAAATTGGATGAGACATGATAAATAGGGTAAATAGGGAAGCATGACATTTTTAACATACACTAGAGACTACACTTTCAGCATTCCTCTGATACCACAATGTTTTAGCTGAGGTTAATTTTCATTCAATAAATAGAACACAGTAGTATAAACAACACAATGGACAGAATTTGAATGACGCATGAAAAGTGTAATTCAAAATAAGACACAATGAAATTGGTACAAAAATATATTTGATAAGAAATATTGTAAAAACTGAAATATTCTTTACAGAAAACTGCAGGATAAAAAGTACAACTCATGTGGCACACATGCACAAAATAGGATAAGATAAATTAGATATCATGTAACAAGCATTCTGGTTATTACAAGGAATTATAACTGCTTATATATAGATTTTGATGACCATAAAACAGCAGTCACTGAAAACATCATATGCACCTTACAATTATGTTCTGTGTCATGGGGCACTAAAAATGGTTGCATGGAATTATTATAAAGAGGCATCTCATAGAATCAATGACCACAAAATTATCATTTACAATAATTATCTAGATTGAAACGACAACTGCACTTTCCTTTGAAGGAAAATAATCATCCATTGA
>JAOXYB010112491.1:23030-37895 GCA_028565635.1 Phoronis ovalis
ATTTGTCGGGACTTTTAATCAATTAAATGATAAACAGGGTCTCAAAGTATCAACTACCATTCTGGTTGTGTTTTATCTCTCCTACTGTCACTACTAGCTCGTCCACTGTTCCTGCTTGAAGCCTCTTTAGAATTAGTATTATTATTACCATCATCCCTGGATTGTTTCCCCTGGTTGCTTGATGGGTGTTCTGCAGATTTGGGTCTATCAGTAGCTGGAGGGGTTTTATCAGGTTTTGTATTATCAGAGTTCCCTTTAGTTTGACCCAAACCTGCTGGATTAGTCCCATTTTGCCCTGGTATATCAGATTGTGGGGTTGCTGGGGATGGAGGTAATATTTCATTGTTTAGATCACTAGGCCGTTTTGAAGCTTGTTTCCAACGTAAATAGCTCCAACGTGATTTCCATATTAACCAACTGGAAAGTATAAAATTATATACAGAAAACAACAACATAAATGCAGATGAGAAATATAAATAATTAACAGTTGAGCATGCATAGAAATATTAGAATTAGACAATATTGCACAAAGTAAGAATATCAAAAGCAGGCAGAATGGTAGTAATGTACAAGCAGATTAGTTTTTCCTGGAATAAAATCAAATCAGGAAAGTTTATTTGTCAAGGACACGTATGATAACATTCAGTGAATTTTACCATTGGAAATAATTATTTAGAATTTAGTTAAGTTTCATCTACAAGGAATATTAACTCAAATACACCAGTATCAACAATGTCAGACGTGTTAAACGAGCAAGAAAGGAAGAAAAAACTAAGAAGTTTAATTTCTTGGTAGGCTTCTAGTAATCTGTAGTAATGTGTAGTAATGTGTGGTAATCTGTAGCAATTAAATTGTTAGTTCAAGGGATCTGGCTCTACCACACCTGTGCATTAAATATTTAATGTGAAAGTATGCAATTATTGTGACAGCAAGTTGCATAAGTTACATAAATGAAAAAAGAAATATTATCCAGAAACTTTCAATTATATACATTTGTATAACCTAAGAAAGACTGTGAACATCTATGTTAGAAGTTTATCTTTTCATGGTGACACACTTGTTAATGTACAATCCCATACTGAATTGCTGTAGCATTATGGGAAAAAACACTGAAATATTCTGATAATAACTTATGGTTGGTTACTCTGGTTAACACAAAAGATTGGGTCCATATAGAATTATATAGAAGGATAAATTCTGTTTTGTCAATTCCTATGACGATGCCGCATCATGTACTTTTACTATGTGACAGTTAACCAATATTTCTAATAGACCATTACATTTCAAGTATTAATTAATTTAATTTTTTTTACAAAAGCTAGAAATTTTCTAAAGCATGAACTTTATCCCTTTTTGAACAAGGAATTTGCCAATGCATTGACATGCAGCCAATGAATGACATCTAAAATCATAATTATACCTGTAGGCATTTCCAATACTCCATCTGTTAATTTTAGGTGTTTTCTTCTCAGCGTCTTCAGGGTCATCAAAATCTTTATCATATTTAATAAATAATTTTGGTGCTGGTTTAGCATTTAGTAAAGGTTCAAGGCGTTGTCGTAATGCTTCCAGTTCATTATTAAGTTTCTTGAGGCTATCTTCCCTCTGGAATGAATTAACACAATATAAAAATTAGTTATCTGAGATGAAAAAAGTACATGTTACCACTGCTGTATTAAAACAACTACACACAAACTATATTATTTGAAATTCGTTAAAATAATGTTTTTCACAAAATTGAGGTACAAGATTATTGTTTGGCCCTTCTTGCAAAATTTCATATAGTTAAAAGGTCACAAACTGGTTACCATACTATTTTTTGTTTCCAAATGAATATTTCATTGCAGCATTTAACATTTTGTTTTGACAAGTTTAAATTTCAAATAAATTGTGGTAAAGCAAGTTTACCATTGCCTATATATTATATGTGTCTGCACAACTATGTCTGCTAAAAACTAGAGACAGCTTGCTATTATGCTTTACATAAAGTCAGGGGTGGGCATTCTATTTCAGGTTTTTAATAGTGAATACACATGCCTTCTGCATAACCTAAGGGAATTGTTAACAATCACTAAAAACTTAGTAAACTCACTACAAAACAACGTATTCAAACTATATCAAATGCATTGTAAGGCACTTGATAGTTCAAAAAAACTGGTAAATAGTTCTTGCTGTTTAAATGTAGTATGTGCATGCACGAAACACCTAGTGTCCTACAATTCCATGCTCTATAATGCAAATACTATCATTGCCTATACTAGAATAAACATGTGATCTAACTTTAACTAGTTAGTAAAAACCTGTAACTCAATTAAAAGAATTTTAACAACAGTAGTTATGTAGTGCCTTGCAGTATAAAGCAAGCTATACCTGCAACAGTAACAAATTGACATAAATGTTAGTGAAGTTTTATATGGTGTCGCACTGCAAAAACAAAAGTCCCTGCCTGGTCAATATTGCCGAGCTGCTGAATTTGGTTTTGAAAGAGGTTCTTTCAGTTTATTGTCATCCTTATCATTTTGTTCATCTTTTGGTAGGTTTTGATCATCAGGATGTATGTCCCCTACAGATTTGTCCTCATCTGTACTACTAGGGTCACCAATGGAGCCTGTCTCATCCTTTTTGGCATCATCTGCACTGGGATCTTTATTGTCTGTATCATCCTTATTATCTGCAGCAGGAACTAGATCTTCTGAATAGTCTACAGCAGTATCTTTAGCTTTATTATCAACTGACTGTTTCTCATCATCATTGTCACCTTTTGGCACATGGTCATCAGCTTTCTCGTCACTACCTTGAGTTTTAGAATCTATGTCATCATTACTTTTTGTTGGAGATTTTGACATATTGTTATTATTTTTGTTATTATCACCAGCAGATTTGTCTCGATTTATTGTTGGTTGAACAATAGGCACAGGGCTTTCTTTATCTTTTGGAGAGCCATTTCTAGGTGATATGTCATGAGTAGGAGATTTTGTTGGTGAATTATACGATGGATCCCATTGGTCAATAGGAATTTCAATATCATCAAGAACAGGATCAGCTTGTTTTTGATAAGCTGGGTTATGATATCCTGTTATATTTAAGCTGCTACGAAGTTCTTCTATTTGACTTTCCAAAGATTGAATAGTTGCATCTCTCTATTTAGAAGAAAGGAATGAAGAAATGTGATCAGATATAAATAAAGTATTAATGAAAAACATATAAAAAAGTTAGGTATAAGAAACAAATCAAAAATGCAAAGAAGAAATTTATAAATATAAAAAAGTATTTAAAAAAGATCAAAAACATGAAACTCTCTAAGACCACTAGAAAATTTAAAAGAAAATTTCTAGCAGTAAACTGATGTACATTGTACACTAGACTTATAATTTCATAAGACTTAAAGTTTATAGTTCATAAGAAATTAATAATTAAAAACATGTCAAGAAGCATAAGAAAGAGCTTGCAGTTAAACCATTTTTTGTTTATCAAATCAATATCTAGTCAGATAGAGGTGCGCCTACAAAAACATACAGTCGCTCGCATGTATAACCGTCCAAATCCTTTACTTCATCTTTTAGTCGACTTCTTGATTCTACAATACTATAAAATGTGTACAGCTGGTACAACAATGGACAAGCAGACCAGAAATGAAATCTTCAATAAACAAATTTACCACAAAATCAGCATACATACCACTTTAGACTCAGACTGTATCTTCATTCCCAAAACTGTTTTCACTGTCTGTATGGATTCCGCTAATCTACGGATGCTAGCATGCACCTGGTAACAGAAAATAAAATAAGGTAAACTACTAAGAAAATAAAACTGTATTGTTTTACTTACAAATCCATCAAAAATAAGCATTTTGAAAATTAAATTATGGCTCAAATCAGTTTTTGTGATTAGTGAAGTAAATTACACTTACAGAAGAGAATGGTACTTTTAAGTAAAAAGATAGAATACTATTATGTGGGATAATAGACATTTAACACAAAATTTCTGCTCCTTTCATTAGAATACTAAAATGTGAATATCAGAGTTTTAGAAATTCCTTAATTTTTTACCAAGGATTAATTTATATAGAAAAATTATTTTATAAAAGACTGTATATTCATTATGAACAAGAGATCACAGAGAAATATAAACTTAAATGGACACCATGCTTTATTTTACTAGACCAAAAATATAACTTGAGATAAAACCATTATTTCAGAATATATATGTTGAGCTGCCCAAAGCAAAAAGACAAAAAAATATTAATGTTATGTTTGAAGAAACCTTAAGTTTACTGACTGGCATGCAATAGGATGGGGAGACAAGTGGTAGGCAATATTGTTTTAACAAGCTATACACATACAACGGGAGGAGGATTTGACATATCTGATTAAGACTACTATGAACAACAAAATGGTGACGACAGCACATAACACATATATGCCTTTTGATGTACATTCAATTTAAATAAACACAAATGCATGTGCTAGCATTAACTACAACATAAATTAAAACTCACATCCGTAAGGTTGGTCTGAACAATAGTTACAGAACATAATAATATTATTTAAACTTTAATCGTAGGAAAAAAAATAAAAGAATAATCTTTTCACTCTTTTTGCAAAATATCTTAAACTATATAGTACAATCTGTGCAAGAAGCTCCCTACAGGCAAACAAACCTCTTCCAAGTCTCGTTTATGTTTTTGTTCCTTTTGTTCCTGTTCCTTTAGTCAAAACACAAATACAAATTCAAATTCTCTCACATGCAATTTCTGGTACAAGCATTACAAAAATATTGTTTAATATTTAATACTTTAACCTGAATTGTAAAAATTCGAATCTATTCAAAAATCACTTCTAATAATTTACAAAGATGAAATTTTTGCAAGGAATCTTTAGTTAATGTTTATGTTTTGTAAGATATCTGCAAAAAAATTACCTTCTCTTAGCTCTCTTTTTCTCAATGTGTAATAATTATGATTTTGATATTAGAACACTTACGGCATCAAGATCACCCACAGTAGCTGGAGCAGCCTTAGCTCCTTTTGGTTGTTGTTGACGAGCTTGCTCGATCAAACGTGCAACTTCTTTCCGTAAGTTTTCAAAGTCTCGTTGTCTGTCATCTTTTTCTTCACTTAATTTACCGTTAACATCTGATTTGACAACTTCAAACTTTTCTTCTACTCTGTAGATCTGTTAGGATGATTTAATACATTAATATTGTAAAAATAAACTAACAACGGTGGCATTCGTTTCTACACAAAAACCAAATATTTTACATAATTATTATTAAGAAATGGAAATAAATTGAATTTCGCTAGTTATATATCGCACCCTGTGCGGTGTAACTAAATATTGCAACATGTAGAAAGTGTACATTAACATTTGAAAATTTAATAATTAAATTTCAAAAAGTTAAAATTAGCACTAGACCCAAGTATTCAAATAATAAAGAAAGAAATGGAAATACACATTTTTGGCAAAATAGATTTTTCATAAAACTTTAACAGAGAACCAAACCATTAAAAGTGGTAACAGTACGTAAAACCATTCTTACATCCTCTGGGATATGTTGTAAGTTGTTTTGCATGTCTCTCATAGTTTGACTGGTAACTGTTTGCCACTGTATGATAGCGTCAACTTTATCCCGAACATTCTGTGCTGCGGCTGTGGAAGTCTATAAAATCAAAACAGTATTTTACGATGTAATCTTTTATTTATCTTAATACTATTTTTGACAGTAAGTGAATGGCAAAATAGCAAATACCAACTAACTTCATTGTTAATTTACTTTACATTCATTCAGAAATTAACCAATTGATTGGTAGGCGGTACATTTCACTAATCTGACTATGGAATAAGATTCAGGTACACTAAAAAATTCTCATATTCAATACCCCCCCCCCAACAAAGCACACACTGTCTAATTATACGCAAACATTTTTCATAGAAAAAGGTATAAGTACAAACACATGAAATAAATGTAAATAGTCTAAGAAAAGCAAACGGCTTCAACACGCAATCCACTGACATGACATGATAGTATCATCAACATAACAATAAGTGGTGAGATGTCATGTTAGACATCAAACTGAAAACAAGATGAAGGACGATCAATCTAATCAGCCAAAACAGCATTCAGATCTGGTCTGTACTAGATTTTCGAAACAAAATAGATAGCAGAATAACTAATAATTATAGCATGCCATAAGATCACGTGCAAACACCTTATCATCCTTTTTGTCCTGATTACAAATGAAAAGAAATGATACAAATTTATGTCATGAGATGTATGCAACCATTTTAGACTAAGCTTAGGAAAGATCAAAACATGCGCCTCTGTATTAGTTTTTACATAGATTTTTTTCTTGTACACATACACCTAATTTTCTGTATCTTATCATCGAGAGCAAACAAGAGGCACTGATTATAACCAACTGCAATAAGGTGCCTCTTCATGGTAGCATGGATTATTACGCTCTGTATCATGATACCGGATGATACCATGTAATTGCACTTCATTTCATTTGGTCATAAGCAGAAATTAGCACTTAACATAGTATGAATAATTTCTAGTTTTGTATTTTGTATTTTTTCTAAGTTTAATTTCTATTTCATTATTCACAATTTTAGGGGTTCCAATATAGAACAACTAGTAACCATCAACTGATCATGCATTGTCGCGTTTTCTTACTGTGAAAGATTGTGATCAGAAACATGTGTTAGTATGGAACAGAATATTTTATAAAATTAAAAATTCTTACTGCAGCTATTTTTGCTTCCAGCCTGTCTTCAAGCTGAGTGACTTTAGTGTTTAATGTTAACATTCTTGTTTCAACATCATTAACTCCTTTAGACTGTTTATCTTTGCCATCTTCAACCATACTCTTCATTTCTTGTTTTAGCTAAATATATGTGAAATAACAAATTAATAAAATGGAGTGGCATGTTTGTATTTATTTACCCTGTGCCTCAGTATTAAAATAGTATTACAGATTTTTTTTTAAATTGTCCCAAGATTTGTCTTATTCAAAATTATTTCATTTCAAGAAGGCAAAGACTTGCCAAAGATACTCAAATATCAAAAGATTTCCAAAAGGTATGCTTAATAAAAAAATCTCCAATTTCAATTCATAGACATTCTTAATTTACAATTTTCAAGCCCCTAGCTTGTAAATAATGTATCAACAAACAGCTTAGAACTAAATACAACTTAAAAATGTTTAGTACACAGTACACTGATAAAAACACATGCCAGTTAACAAGCATGAACTTAATAAATTATCATCCAAATAATAATAATAATAACCACAAATATGTATTAGCCCAACAGTTTGAATACATGAAGTGAACACCTGCAAATAATCAAATTATGATAAACGAAGCAAAATTTCTTAAATAAAAATGTGTATTTCTTTGAAGTCTCGGTTAATGTTTAACTGATGTTTAAGAAAACTGAACAGCAAAATGTAGTGGAGAACATTATATAGTTTTAGAACTTTTTTTTTTCTCACATAAACTAAAAACTGCAACTGCAAATAAGAAAAAAAATAATAATTATCACACCATGCAAAATTACACATTGAATATTTGACAAAGGTATTTTCACTGCAAAATAACAGATAAAAAACCCAAGCAGATATAACATGGGTCTATATTAAAATCATATCTAATATTAAAGGTTGATGCCTTTTGGGATTGCTCTTCCTTGTATTTCTCTAAGTTGTCTTGGGTCTCATCTATATCTCTTTGTAGTTTGGAAGCCGTCTGCAAACATGAAACCTAGCTTTTAGAATACATTGACTTTGTAACTGATTAGTTTTATCACAAAGAAGATTTTCACAGAAATGTTATACATGTTATAGACAAGCTATGATATTTCATTCCTAAGACCAAACCCTTGATAAATTCCCATTTTATCGTCTGCACAGATGCTAGCAGAATGGAGGAAACAGTTGCTGACATGTATGCTTCTGAAATCAAAATGGAACTTTAGCGGAGACATTTCTATGATGAGACTCAAGGTAATAAAATATATCCTATATATAGATATACAATCTTTAAAAAAGAAAACAAAATCAGGTGCCTTTTCCCATTTGTCCTGCTTGCCATCTTCCTTCATCTTTTCCTTTAGATTTTGAATATCAACTTTTAATTCCTCAACTGTTTCTTGAAGTTCATTAGCATGCTGAAAAGTATTGATCAAACAATTGTTTTATAAAAACCTTCTTGTTACTAAAATGAAAACAACATGGAGCTCAGACATCTGATGACATAACAAAAAGTTATTGTCACTAGGTAATTCTGTTACAACAATATTTCTATATAACCAACAACAAATTGCAAAATATCCAGTCTTTGGAAACCCAGTACCATTAATGGAAAATGCTGTGTGAAAGGAGTACTGGAATCAGTTGAAATTGGTAAAAAGTAAAATAATAAATTACCATCACCCAGAGTAACAACAACAATGAGTCAGTCTTACTGAAAGCCAGCAACTTTCACTTTTCAAACACAAATTTCATCACTTTAGGCACTCAAAATCATTATTCCTAGCAAGTGACTAGAGTAACAAAGGCTAAACATTATAGATGAAGTTATACTTTCTTAAAACACAAAATTATTTTCATCAAAAACAAATGTTTTAAAAAATGATACGTAGCTTATCTTGTAATAAACCATAAATGCATAATTATTAATTATAATCTATGATTTTTTTTTAAATTATAAAAAAACATACTCCTTCTACCAACAAATGAACTACATAATTGTTATAACTTCTCTAGCTGCCCACCACATTATTCACTACATAAAACATATAATTATATATAACAACATAATCTTCCTGACTGATAAATAATAAAAAAACTAAAACATATAAGCACACGGTTAGTACTTTGAAATCTCCAGCAGAGGCTGCTGCCAGTCCTTTGCCACTGCCATCTTTGTAATGTTTAATGATTGTGGAAACCTACAAATATGTCAACCATTGTTATGCATGCGTTAAATTAGATACAAACTTTGATACTTGTACACATTATAGACATATTTATGGTATCAGACCAAACTGTTTAAAATAGCGTGCCTTTTTTCAAGGATTTTGGAGTGCATTCAGCATGAATTTGATACGATCCTTCCAACGATGTAATAACACAATACTCATTCAGCCTTTAATGTTCTTAAAGCTGGAGTTGTCCAGTGCTTAAAATTGTGACTAAAAATGCAGCTCAAGTAGTATAATATTTTTTTGAAAGTTTCAAAATTCATTACTTTGCCCTGCAATTTTTTCAAATCTTCTTCTAATCTGTCAAGTTTTGGACCTGCCACCTCTTCTACCTAATATGACAACAGAATATTTTACGTATAATAATAAATAAAACAAATTTTTTGATCATATAAAAATACATACTACAATATCTCCTTTTGTTTCAAATTTTGTTAGAGTCAAAATACAGAATATGCTGTAATGGGTTAGTTTCTCCATTAACATTAATTTGAAGTTTATCACGTCTTTGTTATGACTTTCAATATTCAAAAACTGCATGTAACTATATTAAGATCAGGTCTTTATATTTACAATAAACACAGTAAAAAAATCTGACTGGAATAAATAAGCATTTTTTAAAGAATGTTTTATACCATATTTTGTGTACATAAATATAAGGAAATGCATACACTATTTATCTAATATGGCAATGATAAATATAGTATTGCTGAAATGAAAATCTGTAAAAAAAAATGATTAAATTATGACACAATAGTGCACTACACTACTCTGCAAACTTATGGCATCAACAAAGAGTACTTGCTGAAATCATGCAACAGATTGAGAGACCATCGCCTAAGGACACTTTACTAATTCAGTTCGACTGTGCATGTCACACCATTGGATGAAATCTTCAAGTACCCCATTTGTCCCCATGATTATAAAGCAAACAATAAATGAAGCAGCACATGTTTAAAACAATGATTTTACTTTTTCCTCTAGTAGCATAGAGGCCATGGAAGACCGCCCTTCAGCAATCAGTCGCACTTCTTCTAATTCCTTCTCGTGCTAAAAAGGCATGCAAAATATCCACATGGGAAATAAAGTTAGTACAGTTTACTAATAATGTGGTTATACTTTAATTTATGTTTAACAGTGAACAAGGAAAGTGATTTCAAAACCATTTTCAATTGTATCTCATAACACTTTATGCAACCGGAACATTTTTAATGCAAAAATTGTAACTTTTAATGCTGTACTGTGAAAACACAAACATGCAATATACATATAGTATGTTATAACAATGGCATGCACATCTGCAGTAATCTTGTTATAATACTATGCTTAAAATGCATAACCTGCTACTTATTCAACTGTTGAGTTCAAACTTTATTTACAAAAAAAGAGTGAAAATATTGCCTAAATACATTATTTTTTACAAATACATTTGTTTTATGATGAAATGTTTCCATTTGTACCTTTTCAGCTTGCTGCTGCATTTGTAGAACAGTGCCACCTATTGCAGTCTGAAGAGTAGAGGTAGCTACGCTAAGTTTTTGCTGAAGATCATCCATTTTATCATTTGTCGATTTTTCATGATGTTTCCTTAAAAAATTACAGAATTAAATAATTATTTAGCTTTAGCTAACATCAATACACAGATGAGCAAAAACAGTTTCGATTTTGTGCTGAATGTATTTTTTTACAAATAGAGATTATATGCAGGAAAAAGATAATTGCGTTCATTTTCATGGAATGTGTTAAAAGCACATTTTTCACATCAAGCATTTGTACACATTTCTGTATTGTAGATACATAAGCAGTGGAATAACCCATTCGTCTGGAAATATGCCACTTCTGATAAATGTACCATCTCAAACCGATGTATGACCATCTTCTAAAGATCTGATTGTTAAATGCATCTATTTCCCTGCAAAGTTACTTACCTCGATTTAATCTCAGCTGCGAGTATTTTATTATTTTGTTTTTTGTTTTCTTCTGTTTCTTGCTCCAATAAATTTAAAGCTTCATCTAGCTTTGTCAGAGTGTCACCATATTTCTTTCTGTCAAGCTAATACAAAGAAAAAACACTTATTTCACAAAATATAAAACAATACAGTTGTATAAACCACAATAAAGACAACATGTCTGCTACTGCAAAACTTATGCAGCATGTTTTTAGAAAACTGCAATAAATACATTGCTACAGGTCAACAAGAAATGTTCTATTCTTGGTCTACATCATCTTCCTAACTTCTGACTTAGCTAACAGTAATAGCAGTAAAATGCCACTTTCAGGTGTGTAATAAACTAACATAGATCCAAGAAAACATCTACCTTTTGCACATCTCTTATCTGCTGTAGCTCACTATCACTTATTTTTTTAAATGCGTCCCATCGCTGTTCATCGCCATCACGAGAGTGTGCTTCATGATCTAACCGCTTCTCCTGTTCTGAGTGCATAAACTGTTTGCAAAAACAAAACAAAAATAAAACTTTTCAATTTTTAAAAAATCAGTGAATCACATAATTACAGTCCTGTTCAGGTGCTACACTGCTGTCAGCTAACTGTACTCTAAGTTGTACATATTACAATCTTCATTCCGTAAGGGTTAACCTAAAATCCAAAAAAGTGTTTGAAATGTGCTTGAAACATTTAAACCAGCCAAGTGCACACTTCACAAGCTTTCCAGCCACATTAAGCACTGCAAAATTCAAACCTTTCCAGCATAACGAAATTAAACTAAAATATTTAACACAGACATCACAAATACATCACAAGAATGTTAGCACAATACTCAAATTTTACCATCTCACCTTGACATCCTATAAGGATAATTAGAAAAACAAAGGATATTTAAAATAACATATCAAGACAGCACACTAACATGCTTTACTTTAAGCCATGCAATGACAATTCACTGAATAAAATTAAATTACAATAGCGAAGTGATATGGCTATGCAACCTGATCTCCCATAAAAGATGCCGAAGAGGATCGAACAAGTTAATTTATGAATGAGATCTTGGTAGAAGAAGGAAACAAATACCAAAAATACCAAAAATATCAAAAACCAAAAGAGTTATTATTATGCTTTGAGGTAGTTTATGTACTACAATAAATTACCTCAGCTATATCTTGAGTGGCCTAAGAGCAGAAGTAACACTAACAAAATGAACTCTTTTCATCTTAAAACAATTCACAAAATTATAAGATATGCAGAAATTTTTAAAATATGCAAAAAAGGCTGACTTCCATTTTGACATTGTAAATCTTATTTCTAATATCTGAGACAATACAAAAAACAATAAAAATCATAACTTTTATATGATTGTAATTGGTGCTTCCCATGAAGGATTATCAAAGAGGTAATAAAACCACAGTGCATTCTAGTCTTACATCACACATTTCTATCCATTCATTCCATGTGAATAATTCAAAAATATTTTGTGTGCATTTGCATGTATGCTATAATAAGGCAGTGCAGATTATCAAATTTTTTTTGTAGCAAAAAAAAATTTAATCTGTAGTTCATACTATAATCCTAGCATACCTTTTCAATTTTAGAAAATTTCTGCTGTGCCTCATCCCGTAATTTAATCTCTTTGTTGAGGATCTTTTTGCTCACTTCTTCTGCAATCTCTGTTATTTTTGATTGAAGTTTTAGTCGCTCTGTTTCTGCTGCATGTTCTCTTTCACGAGCTATGGCGTCAAGTGCATGCATGGCTTCCTCTCGTTTTCTGTTTTGCTCAGCAATTGCAGCTTGTACATCATTCAATCTATAAGGGAGAACATCACTACAAAGTACTGCTGATCCTCAATTATGTAATTAAAATCTGTAGAAGAAAGACAGCTGTACTGTCCCAGAATGGTAACTGTACAATATACTTCGATTTTATTGAAGTAGCTGATTAAAGCTAAGGTAAAGACTCTTAAAAAATCATGTATTCATGATAATATTTTTTCACAAAAGTAGGTGTTTTCTGAAACTTTAACATTCAGGCTAAATCATAGTGTTTTTTTAGACTCGTGTGTGAAATGTATGAAATTTAAATTAACGTTGAATAACATCTTATAAAAATCATTAGGTACATAACACAAAAAAAACAGAGGATTTAAATTCGTGTTAACTACATTTTTAGCAAGAAACTGTACTCTCTTTTATGGACCCATCTTTAAATCACACCATGGATTTTGAAAACATGATCAATTTAGTTTTTTAGCAAATAAAAAGTAAATCCTTTTTTAAACATTTATTAGTAATTTGAAGATTATTCCTAGTATTTACAAATAATGGGAGTATCGTTTACTTCTTAAAAACGTAGTTAACACGAATCCACTGGACTTTCCCATAGGATGTACCTTATGACTTTTATAAACTATCATTGAATGCTAATTAAATTTCATACATTTCACACAGAAAATACCACCATTACATAGCCTGAGTTTCAGTAAATGTTTATTTTGTGTGAAAAAAAAACATTATATAGATGTGTTGAGACTCTTGCTTAGCCTTAATCACATCTTTTATTTTCTACTCACAAAATATTCATTTAAGGTGACTTTTTTAACAAAAAGAAGATTTTGCATGTAAATGTTGTTACATAGCACAATTATTTTTCTTACTTTAATTGTACTTGCTGCTCCAGCATGCGTCGTTCTTGTGTTTCACCGTCTTGTTTATTGCGTAATTCTACAAGTACATCTCTTAATTCTCCAAGTCTGCAAGATACATAATTGTAGAAAATCAGAATCAATGAGCAATTTACTTTCATACAGGTACTACTACAGAGGCATTTAATTGTTCTAAAAATGTGTTAAATGTTAACACCGTGAACATTTTCACCACATACACACACTACTGCTAAACATTTCCTGAACCTAGTTATCTGTATATTGTTAAGATCTGGCCATTACATACAGAGCTAGAGTCTTATGCCCCAAGCCACAAGAACTGAAACATTACGGTTTATAATAATATATAGACATTGCTACAAGATTGTATGACAGTCTCACCTATTTTCTATTTGTGATCTCAGTTGTGCTGTAGTTTGTTCTGACTGACTATGGGTGTCATTCTGCTTTCTCATGTGTTCAAGCTGCATAGTAAAACAGCAGTTCTTAATTTCAAAAAACAAGATTCACATTCTCTTTTAATTCAAACTTTCTAGCTTTTCATGATTTTTCTTTTGATACATAATTTATAGAGAAGCCTGTTTGCACTTATTTCTATGTTATTGTGGGGGATGTAACTTTATATGTAATGCTAGAACTACAAATTAAAATTGTGTTCTGGTAGTTACTGCCAGTTTCAAGATAACGGACAGTTTACAGACATATTTATTACATAGAACTTTGCAGGAATTGTCTTACCCTCTACATGTTCCATGGGAGCAAAATAAATATGAAAAGCATATTTAATTTAATAATCATAAAAAGAAGGAATTCTGGCATCTAAACCTTAATCTACATCACAGCAAAAACAGAAGTGTGCTGTTAGTGGTACAACTGGTGCAGGTGCTTCTACTCTTAGCACAAAAACAACAAGTAGACAATTGGACTCTTTTTGGAAACTATTCAATTCAGCCGAAACTGAATTCTATTTCAAACAAGAGGTCTGCTGGTGCAGACAGATGCCCATCACATGATGCAGTTTCTTTAGTTGTAAAGCCATCTTTGTATGTATAAGAGTTTTGAGATTGATAATAGTCGGAAAATGTAAAATTTTTGGTTTGAAAGGAAAATAGGTGGTTTTGCTTTGACTTTCCCGAAATGGCGTACCAAATATAAAGGTGATCAGATAAAAACCAAAGCAGTTATAGTGCGACAAAGAAAGTGTTACGCACAACAAAAAATGTCGAAGATTCATATCGGCATTTGACCTACTTCTCAAGGTCA